>PNEQ01004606.1:0-26156 GCA_003012365.1 Medauroidea extradentata | reverse complement strand
AGCAATATCAAATTTTTGACTGGCAGTAGATTCAATGTTAATATACAAAAACTGTGTAAATAGCACAATTTTGCGCCTTGAAATTGAAAATTTTCCGGGGGAGGGCCCCCGGACCCCCCTCCTTGTAAGGGGAGACGATGACCCTACAGGGACGAGGGATGACTACTGATGAGACCACCTAGAAGTTGGCATCCCTGTACACATCGTACAGCTCTGTGATGTATTCAGAGCGAAAACAATTATGGTTTTTAGTACGTGATCACAACTGGGTACAGTAAAATCCTGCTCTAGCAACCCCCCTCTGATGCGTCCTTTCCGTTTATGTGACCCTATTTTGAGAAACCGTGAAAATTTTGAGTCTAAAAAGTTGAAAATTTTATTAAAATCGACTGAAAAATACGTCTTTTATACTTTGTTGGTGCTGTGTGTCACATTTATCTTGGCGAGGGCTGTACTAAAAAAATAGATACCACCACCTCCCTCGAGTGTTCGTTAGTCAATACGGTAAACTACCGCACCACCTCATAGCATCTGCGCGCGCATCTATTGCCTCCAAGTCCCTTGCCTTTGTCTTGCGACTCGTTAATGTGATCTTGCTCACTTGTGGATATGGTACTCTCGCTTGTTGATTCAGATTTCTCTTGGTCCTTATGAGTTACGGTATTTGTTGACAACTTATTGAGCTTTGTTTCTTGGATGCCGATTTGGTTACAATGCTCATTTGATTTTGTGAATAATTGTTAATGAGGCACACATTTTATTTATGGATTTCGATTTGGTAACATTGTTGGCTTGATTCTGTGAACGATCGTTGACAACACGCGCAGTTTTACATGGATTTTGATTTGGTTACATTTTTGACCTGATTTTGCAAATTATTGTTGTTGATCATGACTTCGTTTTCGACTAACACGAACTCATGAATTCATGAATATGAGTGAAAAGTGAGCCAGTTTGTCGCTCATGATAAAATACGAAATTATCCACGAAGTGAATAAAAATACAGATTCAAAGACTAAGATAGCGCAGCAATATGGCATTCCGAAGTCTACTCTCTTCACGATTCTCAAAAAGAGGAGAAGAAATTCTAACTGCAGTACAGAAGGAAGGCTGCAATGTGCAATTGAAAAATTTGATGGGTGTAATGTACATTAACTTAGAGCAAGCTATGTTAGAGCGGTTTAGTGAGCTGAGAGCTTAAAATTTGCCTGTGAGCGGACCAATGATGTTGGCAAAGGCAGACAAATTTGCATTGAAGTTGGGAATAACAGACTTCAAGGGTTTAGTCGGGTGGCTGAATCTTTTCAAGACTCAACATGTAATATCCAGCCACAAGATCATCAGCGAAAGTGCGTCAGTTGATCCTAAGTCGGTGAGTGAGTGGTTGCCCTTGCTCAAAAACGTCCTAAGCCGTTACCAGCCCCGATTTTTTTTATAATGCAGATGAGCTGCAGATGTTTTATAATCTCTTGCTAGAGAGCACTCTTGTGGTGAAGTGGGACACATGCAAGGGTGCGAAAAGGAGCGCCTCACTGTGCTTCCATGCTGCAACATGGACGGCAGTGACAAAATGAGGCCCCTTTTACTCTTCGTCGACAATTGACCCGCTCATCCCACGCTCGATAACCTCAGGAATATCGAACTGGTGTTCCCACCAAAGAACAGCACTAGCGTGCTTCAGCCTCTGGACTAGGGGATAATCCATTAGGTGAAGCTGAAGTTCCGAAGCAATTGTGGCCAGTTGGAGGTTACAGTAGAACCCAGATTTAACGAAATGCCATCGGACCCGAAAATGTTTACTCTAAATTGATGTTTTGTTAAATCTGACTTCACCCCCCCCCCCTTCACCCCTCATAAAAAATGGTGAAATCCTCGGGCATGTTTAGTCGGAATTTAAGGTAATTTTAAAAAAGTATATTGGTTCAAAACAACTTACCGACAACAGGTAAGCCACAACCGTGAAAAGAAAAGAAATCAGCGAAAATACTTTAAAAACTTTTAGTGAAAAGCTCTGCTAGTGTGCGCATGGTGAGTTAGGCTGTCCTTGCGTGCGCCATCAACATGTGAGACGTGATGACTAACACCGCCGAGCCGTCAATCTTTTCTTCTATCTCTCTCCTGCCCCACCAACAAAATTAAGGAAATTTCCACGAAAAATTGTAAAAAAATAAAACTGCAAAGAAAACTGGATTAAAAGTTTGTGAGACAACGATAAAATAATAAACAAACTCGTTGGCTGGCTAAAAATACTTTGCACTTGAGCGTTTTTTTAGCATCTGTGAAACTAATTATTTACGTTTACGGTAATAAATTTGTTGTTAAAAGTCTGCATAAATAACATTACGTAAATTTTTATAAACTCACTTGTTTTATCACGGGACGCGAGTGTGAATAATCACGCTTTCGTGTAGCGCATTCCAACGGAGACGCGAAGCACTATACATGAATTGGTACTTGCACTGTCCACCGCCACGCTGTGTGAGACTTGGTACCTAGATGTTCGTTCACTCGCTAGCCGCTAGGATGGGGATCTAGGCGCGCACTTGTTATGCAACATTGCGGTGCTCGCTCGGCCGTGCCCGCGCGTGCGTATCTCAAAATCATTTCTGCGGCCAAAGTTTTCAACGAATTTTAACAAATTTTGTTTTGTTTCTTGACGGATGGTTTAAGCTTTTCTACTGAGAAATAAGAATATATTGCGGTCAGTGCTAGAATTTTTAAAGGACTTAAATTACAATTAATATTCCATTTTATCAAATTCACTTAGTTATTTAATACATTTTTTTGTTATATTTTGAAGGTTCCTGAAAATCCGTTCATTAAATCGGTGTTTTCGTTATTCCCGAGTTCGTTAAATCGGGGCTTTACTGTATTAAAACCAGCAGTAATTGCCGACTGTTTCCGACACGCCCACTTCGTCACATCAGTTGACGAAGATGTCCCATGTGCCTCTCGCTGCTGCCAACCCTGAAAACCCCCAACTCTGAAAACCCCCACGACCCACCCACAGTGGACGCAGAGCCCCAGCTGGGCCCCACGATGGAGCCGTAGCCTCAGACGTACACTCGGCCATGCAACGACGAAACATGGCAGCAATTGAACCCAGACTGCACGTTTGCAGAGTTCATGACAGCGGATGACAACATTGTAGTTTGGTGTACGCTAGACGATGTCAATCACATCCAGGGGCAGGAGCCGAGCGGCGAAGAGGAGGAAGCAGAAGAGCCCGATGTTGCGCTGACGAGGAAAGACGTCCTCAAAGCTGGGGATGTCTATGAATACATTCTGAGGCGGCATGGTGCAAGTGACGCTGTGTGGTCCTAGTTCACACAATTGAAACAGTTTGTGGAAAATGCCGTCGTAAAGAAAAAGCAGGCAACTACGGGCTTTTTTAAAAAGTAGGGTAGTGTTACCTGTATTTTTTTGGGTATGTTTCTGTTTAATTTTGTTTGTTTTACGTCTCGTCGATATTAACTTTCATTAGAGACTTTCGCTTCACACACACACACACAAATGCAGCAGCTTGATTAGGAAAGTGTACAAACAACAAATGTGTTAAAAACATTCACTTTAGCCTGAGATATTTAATATGTCAACGAAGTACGGTAGGTGGTCATGTTTTTATAAGCCTACACATCGTAGTTAATTCTTTCCACTTTGTTTAGTATTCTTTCACACGTAGCATGTCCATACAAACTTTACGGTTTGATTTAATTTAATGTTTACATTCACTTCACAACGGTTACGGTGAATGGCGGACTCATACTAGCAACTGGCGGAGGCGGACTGGCGAGTAGATGCGTGCGCAGCCAGCAGCTCCCTTTCCTCCCCGTCCTTACTTACCCTCCTCGTATTCGATCTAGTCAGCTGGGTGTACCGGAGAGATCGATAACATGTCCCGTTAGACCACCTGCCACACATCGCTATTGTGTCACGGAACACAACCTTTTAAATTCCAGTGTAATACAGCCTGCAAAAAAAAAATAAACCTTTAATAAAACTTATAATTTCAATACTAAATCGTCTGATTTTCTATATAAAGCCAACGAAAATGGACACGTCGCACTGTGTTGAAATTTTTATTTTGTCATAGGGAGCTCCTATATGGCTTTCTGGTTTTTTTTTTTTTTTGAGACGTAAGGTTATTTGAGCACTGTATTAATTTTATAAACTTATTTTTTTACACCATATATGATTTGAATAAGAACAATGGTGATTTTATATGTATTGGGGTATGGTCGGTCAAAGTTGGCCCAAAATGGCCCAAATTCTCTATTGCGACCTTTCCGTCTATAAGCCTTTTTTCCAGGAACCATGAGGGGTTGCATCAGCAGGATTCTACTGTACAGTTTATTTATCCATTCTTATATAAATTTCACTAAAATGAAAACCTATTGTTAAGAACTCAAAACATGTAAGTTTAAAAAGATGACAAGTAGGTTATGAACTTACTTGGGTATGCTGGGTAGTGTAAAACTCAACTCCAGGCGTTCAAAAAGTGATCCAAATGAAGTTTTCTTGATTAGTTGCTATAATCAGACAAACCTAATGTGTTCTAGAAAAAGCTCTAGCAGACTAAGTTTTGTAAACGTAACTTCTCGTAGTACATCATAAACAATAACAAAATTGTATGTAGTGAGTTTAAAATTGATTCTGCAGTGCAGTGCCGTTCGTTATCACAATAAATACAAGACGCATGCAAGCAAAGCGATGCTGTGTACTCAACGTGCCACGTTATTTATTTTTGTGCGGTACCAAGATGGCTCAATTGTACCACATTTAATATGCAATAAAACATCTGCTAAGGCATCTGAATTTGTGTGAAACTTTACTTGTAAAGAAAATATGCAGACATTCGTGAAAAACTCAAAACTACTAACATTTTGCAAATTTTCACGAGTCACCATTTTAAGAGGTTGTTACTAAACGGTAATGCAAATAATAAACTTTTTAAAATGGTTTTTGACTATCAGTTCCACAGAATCAATGAGTGTCAGATTATCTATGTATCAAATTTCCCATCCTTAGTTCAAGCGTCTCGTATTTAACGTACATCGCAGTGACTCATTTGAAAACACAAATCATAATATTAAAAATCTCAGCTGAAGTACAGTATTTATGTAGGTCTCCATTTCCAAAAGGAATCCGTGCTGTAACTTCATGAATAGCAAACATATATGACACTATTTTTGTTCCTCTTTCTCATTTTAACATCTGGATAAAAAGCAATCAGCACATCCAAATAGCTAAACGCTATTCAGTGGATAGTCTCTCGGATAAGCAATATCAGAGGGTTGTAATGCACATTTCTGTCTACTAGATAATTTTATCCAAAGGTGGTATACTGGCTCTTAACTTCATTAGAGATTTGAGAACAATAGCTGCAAACTGCGAAATCTTCCACGGAGACCTGCTCAAGTTGAGCATGGTTCTTGGAAGAGATTTGTCGATTATAGTGCCACTGTTTTTAATTCATCGGTAATCTTACATATGTTCCATGTTTATTTACAAATTCTTTAATTTCTGTATTGCTGTACATTAAGTGTGTGATTTCATTCCCCATATTTACAAATTACAAAACAGAAAAAAACTTGATGCCCCTTTCACCCCCTGGCACTTGTAGGCGTACAAAAGTATTTTTAATGCAGCGGTAGGTACAACAAATCTAAAATATAAATAAAATCGTTTTAACAATATAATTCTGTGATCTAAAAAAAAAGTATGGAGTTTCATGATGAACCCTATTCAGTGGAGCATCCTGTATCCGAAATGGCTCGGACTTGAACCATTTCGGATAACAGAAATTTTCGAATAACAGGAGATCATTGTTATGGTTGATAGTAGAGATTATCTATGGTTCTTCATGTCCACTTTAACAGGTTAATTAATGTTTTCTGTCAGAATCTACAAACAAAGCATATTAAAATAATACATTGAACAATATGCCACAATGCTGCAAGGTCACTAATGGTAAACTAATTCACGGGGTATAACTAAGCAGTCTTGTGTCGTGAAGGTGGGGTAGAGTGTCGACAGGCGATAGCTGCAGCCGGTGGTGGTAATGACCTTGCCAAGGACGTGCTAGGGGTAGGTGACTCACAAACAAGATACAGGTAACTCGGAAGGAGATAAACACAAATGCATCTGATAAAATTATGTGGTCATCGCTTAAATTGTCCCAAATTAAAAATTGATGGACGAGAATATTACACTCAAGTTCAGTACTTAGCTCGTGGCAATCCAACATTTGATGTAGGCTTCAAGGTCACCCTAATAACTAAGTCACTTCTCAGCCTAAAGCATGCAGGTTTAGCGGCACCCTTTAAATGCTTTGTTTTTCTGTGTTCCGTGTCTTTTTTTGCATCACAGTCGTAATTAAATTTACTATGCTATTTTTTCTATTTGTGTAGTTAATTATGCAGCCATCATACGGTAAACTTAGACGCATCTAGTTTATTAGTATCTCGGCCTTCTCTTTTATAGATAGGACTTCTTCCTTTGTTTGCTGCCACTTGACTAGGTGCCATCATCAGGAAGTTAACGTATGGTAGACATTATCTATAGATAGTCGCATACTGCACTGCTAGCACAAATAGACTAACCTAGACAAACACTCTGTTTTCCCACAACCCTTGTCACTCATTAGTGTCTAGTGTTATGTCTGCATGCGCTATTAGAGTGAAAGGGAAAGGCTGACAATTGGAATAAAATTTTTTGCAGTGCTTACTGTATATTTTCGCACTCCATTTTACTAATGGTTAATAGAAGTTTCCAATAACAGAATTACGGATACAGGTAATGGTATCAGCGTAATCTTTTGGCTTCAGCATCCAAGTACTAACGAAGCAGATTAATATATCTACGGCGTCACATGCGACGGCAAGGTCTCTTATCTCAGGGTTTAATATTTGATATAGTTTCGAGAACACATGGATGGATAACAATAATGCTAGTTAATTGGTGCAACTTTTTACTACAGAACTTCCATAATTCGCCATTTCAGATACTCCAGGACAATTACAAAATTTCCGGTGAGCCGACACATGTGGTCACAGCCACCCTTAGGCGATCTTAAAGACAGCGAAAAATGGCTGTGCATCCGCTCACCCCCGCTAGGGTGCGGATGCATACCTCAGCGTTAGGGAACTCTAATTATTACAATACAGCACATTATCACGATTTCAAAACTACTGACTCAGGCCACCAAATCATTAATTATATTAAGGAATGAGCAAATGTTGGTTATCGAAACTTAAAATAAATTAAATTGGAATGGCCTCACTCGCGGATGGATGCAACATTGAATTAAAACGACAGTTACTACCCTAACTACGTCACGCCGGCCCCGGGAAAACCAACTATCTAGAAGCCTATCATGTTATCAACTCGGCACCAGCACGACCCGAGGCCAGATACAAACAATTGACAACAAACCAAAATGAAAAATCTGCGATTACGTCAATCCTATCAAAGATATCATGAAAAACTATGTGAGTAAAAATCCTGCAAATTAAATGCTGGTCAATATTAGACCTGTTTCAAACCTATAATTTAACTCTTAAGACCAATTCCACATGGCAGATGGCCCTCCTGACTTTCCTTAAGTTCTTTCTCAATCCCAACAGAAGTAAAAATATAAAATTAGTAAATTAGATACCCTTTATAAATATATGTCAAAATAATAACATGCATCACATTTGGACTTAGACATTTTATATTATAGTTAATTATAAATATGTGTGGTTCACCGGGCATCATTACTTAGCACATTGACAGGTCGTCTTACATAAAAGGAAATGCAATAGAGAAGATTGTTTGATAATCCCAGTTCAAGTTCATTCATAATTAAACAGACGAGACACCCAACTCAATTGAAATACGTATTGCATTGGCAAGCCAGGCACACATTCACTTATGACTGGGCAATAATAACCATAAATTTATATGTGCCCCCCTCCTTTCCCTTCCCATTTTGTGCAATTCCTCTCACTTGTATTACACTACTGTGATGTGCACTGGCACGTAGCACTTACTTGGCCTCTTATCATACAGTAATTTCAATTTTTTTTGTCTTAATTAATATTTTTTTTTCTCTGTTTATAACAAATTAAGTAAGCCAACTTAGCCAGGTATAAGGATGTATACGGCGGGATCCAACCTATTAATTGGGGATGCAAGTAGAGAAATTTACATTAAAATTTTCTTTTTAATTTAAAATTTAACTTTAAAGCAAGAAAAAAGTATTTAATTTTACATGTCAATTTTATCGGATTTATATCTTGTTTGGACTCATTTTAAAGCTAATTTAATTTCAAGCCACTTTTCTAAGTAAACTTTTCTGATATTTTGCCTTGTTTAGATTTTTTTAAATTTCTAGTAGCTTCTCCTGGAATAGGATTTATGTGGCAGGCTAGTCGTAGTTCTCTTGCTTGGAAGCATGTACAGAGAAGTGCTGGCTTTTACAATTTCAAATAAGCTCTGAGCTAGCCTGTGCTTGGACGGATTTATCTGGCAGGCAGGTCAGAGTTCACTCGCTTGAAGGCACGTACATGGACGTGCTGGAATGCGGAGGCTCTGCAGGGCGTTTCTCGATCAACGTGGGTGGTAGTGTCGGGCGCAAAACTCCGTGAAGGTGTTGATCCGTGACAGATTGATGTCGTTGCACATCCCCCAATTAATAAACAAATAAATATTTAGCTGGGATTATGAAATGAAATGCTTTGTAAATTTATCAGTATCTATGTTACGTACAATTTTTAGGTTATAAGTATCAATTAACCAGCTTTTTAGGCAAGTTGGATCCTGATGTATCCCTCCGCCGCTCGGCCGAGTGACAGGCCCCTGTCAGAGTATCCACCCAGGAAAGTGCAGTGGTGTTTCATCAGAGCTCGTGACCAGTCGCCGGGAGATGGCCGGCTAAGTTTTTCTTGTTTATAATCGGTCAGTAGGAGTTGTGATCCATCGGAGCTCGTGGACTGTCACCGGGAGATGGCCGGTTGAGTGTTTTTATTAGTTGGGGGTCATGGCGGCAGGAAGAGGACGTGTTTAACGTGGTAGAGGGGCGGTGAAGCTTAGAGGACGTATCTGCGAGTAAAGTGGGCTTTGTAGCCAGCACTCTAATATGTATTTCTTTTGCGGTGTTTGTTAAGAGTAGTACTCAAGTAAGTAGGTGCAAGAAATAGCTGCACATGTTAGTATAGCAGTATAGTTAAGACACCGTTAGTGGTACCCCATAGTTTAGGTCGTTTTCCTTTGTGGAGCAAACTGAGGCAGATCACAACCGATAATAAACTGGGACGAACACTCATGACTTAGTGAATTCCGCCACTGGTGTTACCTATTCACGTTCACACTGTAAGACATAAATCACGGGAAAGAATTTTTGTACGTTATTGTGCCATGTACGTCTGGTGAATTATTATTAAAAGACTGAAAGTTATTAAAGAAATTGGCTCCTTTTTTTCTTCTATGTAAACTCCTTAGGTAAACTCCTCAGGCTATCCGGGCGTAGAAATAACAAACAAGGAAAAGTCTAATTAGATAAGTCGTCGCCGGCAGCAAGGACATCATAACCTCCAACATCTAGATAGTAACAACACGGCGACATACAAGCAGAGTCGCATTACATTCTGTTGCCGCGTACAGGGACATCGGCGACGTACTTCCAACCTCTACATTACAACAAACAACAGAGCGACGCGTAGCAGCCCCCATTACATTCTGCCGCCCCGAACAGGGACGTAACCTCCAAAATATATATAAATAACACGGCGAATTAGCAGCACCATCACACTACGTAGGTAGTTTGTTGCGGAGGCACCTTAACAGCCTGGAGGCATACCAGTGACCACAAATGCATAAGTTGCCATAAGGGCACAATTAAATGCACCTACAACTTGAATAGGGGGGCTCAATATGGCCAGATGTTAACAAGCATCATCTGAGCTGTCTGCTGAGGTAGTGTGTCTCTTACCTAAAGTCACCAGTAACGGTTGGAATTCCTACAGGCACTCCTTCCAGTGTGTTAGTTCTTCCAATTTTAACTCACTGGCCTTTAACTCTAGCTGGATATTACCTTGGTATACAGATCAGTTAACTGACTAGTTGTTGGTAAATAGCAAGAATTGGTTTACTGAAGTCCCTATGACTCTGTTTTACTATCCTTCACTGTTTCTTGGAAAAGTGTTGTAGCAGAGGTGAGTTGCAATATATCGATCAACACTCGTAAAATTCTTGTTAAGTTGTCTCTTATCTAAAAGTTACAAGTTTTAGTAAATTTTAAATTGATTTTAATGGTTAGATATTTTTCACCTTCCAATATCATTAACGAAAATCCTGAGCACAGAGAAATGTGCATTACGTATTTAGTTGCTGGGAAAATTTACATTTTGTTTATTGGAAAATAAATTATTTCATTGAGCATCTTAATAATATTTGTAAAGTCATCTTTTGTGCAAACTTCATTTTGACACAGTAACTTTAAACAAAATGTTTTTGTGTGTACAGTTATTTTGTGTAACATATTACTTTTAAAGTTAATGTATGGTGCTCCCCCCCCATCTCCCTCCACCCTGTTCCTTGGGCAGTGTATAGTGGAACCTTGATCTAATGACAGTCCACTGTTCCCTAGAATTGTATCCAAGTCACTGTTGTCGTTCTATCAAAACAACCAGTTTTGACTCCTAAAAGTAAATATTTTCTCTAAAGGGTTTATTTGCATTTGAGTTGTTAACTACAGATGTCTTCTGAATAAAATACTATTCACCATTCCGTCTTTACAAAAATTTTTAAATTATAAGTAAAGAAAAGTTTTACGTTATTTAAAAATACATTTGCATACATTAAACAATAACGTACTGCAGTTATAATAAATTAGTGATATCCAGTGAAACAAAAATAACTGTAAAAAAATTTTAGAAACTTTTGCTAGAATGTAGTTAAAGCCACCGCGCCTGGTGAGTTAGGCCGCCCGCACAACACCGACATATGTGCTGCCTTATCTCCTCCTCACTTCTCTTCACTCCCTCCACCATTCACGCCTATCACACATTTTTCCACCGCCCTCCTCTCTGCACTTTCTTCTCCTTACTCCTACACGTCTCATCTGTGCCATGCAGTCAGCCACCTGACGCGTGCACAGCAACGGTATTGTATTGTTAGACTTGCTTGTCCATATTATATTTTGCTTGGTGAGTGCTGTACTGTAAGAAACGCCCAGCCAAAATTAGATAACACCCCTCCAGACTGTCTACGCCAGCCAATAACCATTCAGCCCCCCCCACCCCCTGCCAACAAACCAGATTGTGCTTGTGTGCACAATGCCGCTTGCATCAACTGCGGCGCCGGCTGTGATAAGTCACCTGACAACTAGCAGTCTGTCTGGCCGCAAAGCAGTACCACATGTTTGCCTTTCTTTCCCACCTTCTCCCAGCCATCGTCTTTGTTTCTGTGTCTGGTGAGAGCCCAGGGGGTTGGGGATGAAGAGACGACACGTTTCTTTTCTTTTATTACAGCACTGCCAAAAAAAACAGGACCAGCTTGGCACTTAGTCCGTAAACGAGACAAAAAAAAAGAAAGAAAACAATCCTGTGTTATCTCATCTTTTTTCTCTTTCTTCACATATGGCTGCGCGCTTCGGCTCGTCTTGCCCTTGACAACTTATGCTGTTATTCATCACTCGGCACGTGAGGCAAATGACTGCAGCGTAAAAACGGCCTACAATAGTCACGTATGCTACATGTGGGCTGGTAAGATTTTTAATTATGCTCGTTCAACAGGGCAACGATTAGAGCGACTGCGAGCCACGTATCGAGAGCCACTCTGCCTCTATTCGCAGTGCAGAGCATTAAATTGGTGCGTTGTGCATAGTTTTACAATTTTTCCTATAGGCCTAAGACTTAAAACAATGAGTAAATCAGTCGTTATTTTAGTGACAGCACTATGAAAAGTTTGTTTTTAGTCCTTCTGAGTGGCTCCAAATTCGCGTTTCTAATAGGCGTACTGGTTTTAAAAAAAAAAGACTTTTCTTTTAAAGCATTTTTATTCCTGTCGCTTAAAATCGTATAATGGTGACTAGCTGTAACAGTTCATGCGTAATTACAAAAAAAATATACACACACTCACACACACACACACACACTCACTCACTTACTCACTCTCTCACTCACTCTCTCTCTCTCACTTTCACTCTCACTCTCTCTCACACTCTCACACTCTCACTCTCTCACACTCTCACACTCTCACTCTCTCTCTCGACGGCTTTACTGAAATGTTTTAAAATTGTTGCAGTATAAATCGTTCTGCTGTCGGTGAGTTTTGCGCCAGGCGAGTAGGATGAATCGTGCGCACACCACGAGTTGAGGGAGACAAGCCTAAGCCCTCCCCTCCCCCCTTCACAAACTACCAGACCTAGCGCGCCTTGCGGCCGCAGGCGTCACGGCACAATGGGAATTATTGAGCACCATTTTATTTTGAAGACACCTTTTCGTTATACTAAAATATAATTTCAAGAGAAAGTGTTTATTTTTAGTCTATAATTGCTCCAGTCCATACTAACTTTAAGGGGAAAAAAACTTCAATTTTTTTTTTGTTTGGGGGTTTCAAAATTAATTACCTCGAGACTGACGACATCGGCGATCTAACGACATAATTATCTGGCACCGTGCGGTGTCGTTAGATCGAGGGTTTACTGTATTTTTATAACTTTTAGCTGTGATTTTCTTTGCATAATTTTTTCACTGTAATCTTGGCTTTATTTTATGTCTGTGGGCTTGTGAGCATATTTGAATCTATTATTATTATTATTATTATTATTATTATTATTATTATTATTATTATTATTATTATTATTATTATTATTATTAATATCCTTGCAATATGTTATCCTAGCTTACTACTAAAAACATATTTTGATAAATTATCACGTTTATCATTACATTTACCATGGAAATTTTTTATTTTATGTTGTGATGTGGAAGGAAGAAGATAGGAGCGTACTTCTCATGGTGCCTCTACACTATCACCGAACGATTCGCCGAATGTTTTGGCAAATCATTTGTGAACGAATGAATGCATCTGCACATTCGCTGAATTGTTTTGGCAAATTATTTGTGTATAAATGTACACATTTACACATTCGCCGAACATGTTGACGAATATTAATGTTGAAGTCAAAATGATTCACGTGTTGACATGTCAGTTCATTATTCCACTCTATCATTTTCGCTAATGTACAGACGTTTAGATCACAGCTCGCGTACTTCTCGTTCAACAGTAAACAAACAACTATATTATGTTCGGCGAATGTGTGGAGGGACAAATTCGTGTTTGGGTCCTTTGTTGCGTGTACAAAAAACCCTCTCCAGATGGATTGCCACTCTGCATTTGGCACAAATGGCAAACATTCGCCGCACGAGCACAAGCAATAGACGAATGACCGTCCACACACTCGCGTTTGGCGATGTGTATAGGTGGCATCAAATATGTCAGTGCTCTACACACCGCCTAACTCAGCACACGCGCGCTTCAAGTGTGTTAAGGCCGAAGCTGTTAAATAATTTCTTTCCTCAGTTTTTCTTTTATTTCACAGCTGCAGCTTATTAATTAATGAAACTGCATTGTGTTATTGTTGGATGCTAAGGAATTTTTTTTAATAACCATGAATAGCTCCTTGCATTTTGTATAAATTTTTTAGTTTTAAGAAATTAAAATTTATATATTTAGGGGTATCCTGAGGTTTATTTTAAATTTCTGATGTCGTTATATCCAGTGTCTTTAGCTTGAGGTTCAACTGTACAACATAGTGTGTGTTCCTAAATAAGTTTCGAATTAATAATTTTAGGAGATGTGTAATGTTAGGCATTATAGTTTTTTGATGTTTTGTTTCTCTAAACGACTGAGTCTTTGTGATCATTAGCTAACAGAAATATGTATTACGTACATAGTTATGAGTGTTGTGTTTATTGTTGACAGCCCCAGAAGAGGGTCCCAGAGCACCATGCGGAGGCCGTGCAGGAGACTGTCGACCTGCAGCAGTTCATGCCCCCTTCCAACTTGCCCCTGCCACCTGCCACACCACAGCAGTTCGTGCCACCTGCCACACCCCAGTCTGTCATTCCAGACATACCATCACTGGCTCCAACTACCCCTGGCCTTGGTCTGCTACCCCCAGGCACGCCCATGCCACCCACACCACTCGCAATGGATGTCGACATCCCTCATCTACAACCGGACCAGGTGAGGTTTGACCATTGCTGTCAGTAGGCTTTGCTGTACATTTCACTGTAAGATTTGTACGCTGGTCTTACGTTTGGTTTTTTCTTGAATTTTTATTTTGTGGTTTTACCTCCGTGTAGCTTGGTTTTTGTTATGTTTGTGTACACTCCCTATTAGCTTTGTTTTTGTCACATTTGTGTGCAGTAGGTGATTATACATTCAGTAGAATCCCATAATAGCGTGCACGGCTTCTGCGATTGTGTTTTGTCCTATATTTTTGTGCGTTTCTGTAAAGTACCAACTCATAAGTTCTTGTGCTTCTGTCTTTTGTACATACTGATAGCCTAGCGACCTCTTCCTTTCATTCATATTAATCAAATTAAACATTGAAACAAGAAGTACTTCAGAAAAGGACCTATTGGCTGTGAGTTGAGTAAGTTGTGAACTCATATTTACTGTTTTTGAGCATCATAAAACTTAATATCTGAAGAAAATGAAACTTACTAGACAAGTGGTTTTGATCGTATTGAGTGCCACAGCAAAACATTTTAAAAAACCTTTGAGGAATGTGGCATCTAACTTTTCAGGAAAAAAAAATCAATAAAATTCTAATGCTTGTGAAATCAGTTTCTGGTTAAATATATGTGATGCACATGGAGAAAGAACATGGGAACATCCAACATTTTAAAATAATATTTGTGGCAGAGAAGAGGGTTCAGATAGTGATGGTAATCACCGTATTAATAATTTACGAACTTTAGTTTCCAAAGAAGAAACATAGGAGAAAATCAATACATCATTATCAGAATTAGGTAAGTTTCCATTTAAATTTTATTCCATTCAATCGCACATCAAACTTGAATATTCAAAAGAAAGGTAGAGTCAGCATGTTTTACCTAAAAAGTAAGGTTAGCAAGATTTTTGAAACAGAATTTTCTTCACTTGTTAAGATAAAGAAAAAAACTTTTGGAAGATTTACAACAGAAAGTTAATGATATGGATATACTTTTAGAATGCTTAAATCAAAATCTTGTATGTAAATCACTTAACAAGAAAAGATACAACTTTTAACACTTGCTCCTGCGTCGTGGAGAGAGGAAAAGGTCGTTGTTGTTTGTAGGTGAAAATGCTGTTTTTTCAAACAAGAAACATTCACAGAGACGAAGGACTTATGGTCTTAACTGAGTCAAAGAAAGGGAAAACACTAGGTGAAAACATAGTTGAAATGGTGGCAAACTTTTATCAAAGTGATGAAAGTTCTTTAATCATGCTAGGAAATATAAGACACAGTCGGCCATTTACAAAACCGAGCAATACTTACTCATTTTAGTGAATTATATACTCATTTTAGACTCTTAATGTCTCAAGATAAAATTATCATCTCAGAATTCTGCTTGGTGTGTATTAGCGGTATTCTGGAACACATTCTGTATGTGCCTGTGTAATTTATCAAAATGTAATTATTCTGTTTCATGGTTGTTGTATTCTAAAGATAACAATGACTGTATTCTGCAACATTGCTCTCTGTGCCCATCAAGTGAAAATTTGAACATGTTTCTGCTTAAAAATTTTGAAGAGTGGGACCCTGAAGACAAAATTTTGAAGTGTAGTACCCTGAAGACAAAATTTTACATATTTCATGGGTGTCGACTGACAAGATACAGCAGGTGAAATTCACTGAGACATTTGAAGAATTTTTTATAACTTTAATTGAGAAGCTAGAGAATCTTGTGCTCCACACGTTAACAACAAAAGTCCAGGCTAACTTTTTGAAGGAAATTGCGGCAAGTCCCTCACCAGGGCTAAAGTTCTCGATGTTGAGTGCTGACCAAATATCTCTCTCATTCGAAATTTTTGGGGTAATTTTTCACACAGATAAAGATTCATCACGCAGCCCTGAAATGCAGTGCAAGCGAATGTTTATGCCTGTATAACCAATTTTAGTAGTCTTAAAAAGGCACTTTGTTAACAAAATAGTCCTGGGTACATAATAATTTGTGTGTCTATTATTGAATACATAACCTCATTAAAAAAAATGAAACTTAATGATTTTGTGGGTCATAGCTGGTTAATACTGTGAACAAGTATGTAATATCAAATCCTTTTAAGGTAAATAAGTGATGCAAATCTTTATTGGTGAAAGATTAGTTACAGTTTTGACTTTCAGAGAGATTAAATAGCATCAAAATTAACTTCGTCTGTGAGCAGCATGTTGGCGCATTGATACTACACCATTAATAATTCTTCAAAGCTTGCCTTCCAATTTATGTTTAGGTTATATGTAACCCTATTTTCCCACCTCTTCTGGGCTAGTTTTGAGTAATAAAACTTGTGTTGTCACTAATAAGAGTATATGTAATGTATGTTTAGTGTTCTTATCATTTGTTGTTAATTAATAAATATGTGGGCAGCAAATGGATACGGCCATACAAACTCTGATAATTATTGCCCAGAACATTTGTCGCACAGTCTTTGTGAATATGAAAATTTAAATTTCTGTATTTAGCTTCCAGTGATTATGTTTTAATTCTATGTATTTTGTTTTCTATTTAAAACGGCAATATGGCATAAGAATTGGGGCCGCGGGAAATATGAGGTTTGAAGAGAGAATTCTTTTGTTTACAGAGAAATTGTGTGTGTCTAGTGGCCCACCTACTATCAGCAGACAGTTTTACCCCCCGCCCCTTCCACCCTTCCAAGCATTACGACGCTTGCTAACGGTTCATAATCCCCAAAAAGGGTACAAAAGGGTGAGTTCTCGTCAGTAAGGGCACCAGTCTAGGGTTTGGTCTTCCGTGTAAGCCTAAGCACCCCCTTCCCCCTCTACTGCCATCTTCACTACTTTAGGATTGTGGTCTGCATAGCCACCGAAAACTGCCTCCTTCTCCAGGGTTGTGTTCTGCTTAGTTACCTAAATCCACCAGTCTTTCCTACCTAGGGTTGTGGTCTGCAATGCCACCAAAACCCGCCAGCATCTTTTACCCAGGTTTGTGGTCTAAGTACCCACAGAAACCCGCCAGCCTCTCCTACCTGGGATTGTGGTTTACATAGCCACCTAAATCCACCTGTCTTTCCTACTCAGGATTGTGGTCTGCATAACCACCTAAATCCACCTGCCTTTCCTACTCAGGATTGTGGTCTGCATAACCACCAAAGCCCACCAGCCATTTTTACCCAGGGTTGTGGTTTGCAATGCCACCAAAACTCTCCAGCCTCTACTACCCAGGGTCGTGGTCTGCGTAGCCATCGAAACCTGCCAGCCTACCGCCCGCCTCTCCTGCTCAGTGTTGTGGTCTGCGTAACCACAAAAACCCGCTAGACTCCTCTACCCAGGGTTATCGTCTGCATAGTCATCAAAACCTGCCAGTCTCTCCCACTCAGTGTTGTGGTCTGCATAGCCTCCAATACCAGTCAGCCTCTCGTACCCAGGATTGTGGTCTGTATAGCCACCAAAACCAGCCAGCCTCCCCTACCCAGGGTTGTGGTCTGCCTAGCCACCAAAAGCAGCCAGTCTCTCCTACCCAAGGTTGTGGTCTGCGTAGTCACAGAAACCTGCCAGCCTCTCCTACCCAGGGTTTTGGTCTGCATAGCTAGTAAAACTAGCCAGCCTCTCCTATTGATGGTTGTGGTCTGCATAGCCACTGAAACTCGCCTCTCCTACCTGCTCCCTAATTTTCGCCTAGTGAACCGGAGACCAAGGCCTCCCCTAAGACTGCGCACTACATTTCTGAACACACAAGTAAAGTGATGTTGGAAGAGTCCTTTCTTGAACTACATATCTCCCATGAGGAAGTAGACGCACTAGACAACCGTTGCCAAAAGACAGCACAGTGTACTATTGTGTCTGTCGAGCTCAGAGTATTTCCCCCATAGGTAAAGGTAACAGGTGAAACCTCAAGATTGGCCAATTTGTGCCAAATCTACAGCATGTATCAACTCGCTAGGGCTCTTGATTTAGGCAGCCAGATCCTTAAGGATTATCAGGCGCTCTCTGCAGAGAATGCTGTGTTATTGCAACAACACATGCAGCAGTTAATTAACAAAATTTAAGTCAGAGCTGTTCTCACCTCCATCCACAAATTCTGAGAAAAGACAGCGGATCCTTCTGCAACTATTTTTATAAGTGAGTGGTGTGAATCCTACCTCGATCCACTGAACAGTAAGTAGTAGTTGTCACCTTGTCACCACCAATGCGGACGGAGCTCGATGCTAGCCCTTATCCCGGGAGTACCATTCTCCCGGGCACGCAGATCCACCTCAAAACACATAGGACCCCAGCTCTTGCTCTGCCTGGCCGAAATTCCGCCCCCGATGGTCTAGGCTATTTCAGTCCCCAGTTAGGCAAGCATCGGGAGCGTGACAGCACAACATTAATGTGCAAAATATGAAGATGTGGGATGAGAAAATATTCATAGTAACTTTTTTCATTGTTTTGTTTGAAAGGCGTACATAAATAAATTAATGATTTCAACAACACTGTCAGAGTGTGAATACATTATTTTTTAGCAGATGTCACTGATGCAGTAGAAATTACTATGTTTGATACTGTTGTTACGTTTTGGCTCAGCTTGAAGCTCTGAAATGAGGCTTACCCATCTACCAGTGCCCAGTCCACACAGCACAGTGGCATCATCATTGATACTAACATGTACATTATGTTTTGCTGCTCCGTCAGAATGCTGTATGATGCAGTATGCTCTACCGATTAATTCTGTTACTGCTAGAGTGAAACAGAAAATCTGTGATGAGAACAAAACAAATACATTCAAACTTAAAAGAACTTGAATGTATCATTGGTGTCCTAATTTAGTTATGAGTTACGACTTTTCTATAAGTGAAAGTAGGAAGAATGTGTGATAAGTGTCATTCAATAAATTGATGATGGCAGGGTCTAGCAGTAGTGTGAATTTGTTGTAAAATTCATATGTTGCACATGTGTTCATAGGTGCAGTCACTGCTGCAACAGCACGAGCAGGCGATGACACCAGCACCAGTATCCGTACCACCACCTACTCCTCTGGAGCAGATACCAGAACTGCCAGTGCCCACACCCCTGCCTCCACAGACACCTGCAGCGCAGACTGAGGTAGAACCCCCGCCACCCACGACACAACCACCAGAGCAGCCACCACCCTCCGTTGCACCAGAGGAGCTGCAGCCTGCTGCCACCCCTGCACCTGCAACACCTGCCGTCAGTACCACCACCACTACCACCACAACTACCACTGCCACTGCCGACACGCCAGGCACGGTGCAGCCACCTATGGAGAACATGGGCTATGACATGGTAACTACCCTTCTCCTCTTTGCTGCATGGTCACGTAGTTATAGTACTGTGTTGCTCCAAAAATAAGCCGTATATTATTTACAATAGTTGGAGTCTTAAAACTCGTGTGCAGCTTATTTTCACATACTGTATTTGCTGGCATATAAGACAACTATTTTTACATATTTTTGGCATTCAAAAATTGCTGCTCGTCTCATATGACGGTGTGAAAATTTTTGGTAACCTAAAAATTGTTTGAAAGTTAAGCTGTAAGTTATGTAGTTGTATGGTGTTTCAAGGAATTGCATTTTTCGTCACAACTGAATACAAGTGCCCCAGTTTTTTAATAAAATTTACAGTACGAAATTTTGATGAGCGCCGTATTCATAACAAAGAACGCTTTTACCTCGCAGCGAAGTGGCAGATCTAGGTACTGCGTTCCTAGATCATTTGTCTCACCAACACAAAACTCTCGGGGGGAGAAATCAAGGATCTAGGTACCGTACCACATACAGTAGAAACTTGTTGCATCGTTTTGTTTCCATTGTTGTCGTATCTGTTGTTTGTTTTTGTTCGTCCCGAAAATTTTCCTATTAAAACAATGTTTAAGTAGTCCACATAAATTTTCATATCGTTTTTTCCGCACCCATAGCTCAAAATATCTTGTCCCACAGCTCAAAATTTAGGCGTATCAATCGTTTTTAAAATTAATTTCAACATATAGTGTAAATTTTAAAACAAACAGTTCTAGCGAACGGTAAAAGACAATCATGGCTGCCCACAAAGTAAACATGCCCAGCCGATATTTACGTTTTCCCGCAATTTGCACTTTTTTCTTCAGGTCCGGTTTGTTTGCAAATTAACACACTGTTAAATTTTTCTGCATATTACATCATCAAAATTTTATTTTTCCCTCTGTATACAGTTTTCGCCATCCAAAAACAATGTAAACACGAGATGTCAGAGTCATAGATAACAAAGGAAGGAAGGACATCTTAACTTGTTTGGAAATAGGACACAGAAGAAAAATCACTGCAAAGCTGGTGATCACATACAAAGCCACAAGAAAATGACAGTGATCGCATGTAACGCTTGCGCTCACGTCACAATAAATTCAAGATGGCGGCTAGAAGAGAATTGCCGCCGCTAACACTATTGATTGTTTCGGACACTACTGAGCGCTGTTTTTACGTTGGAAACATTTGATCTCTTTACATGCGTTTGTTTGTCTTTGTGTTTAGTGCAATTAACTGCAACTTTAACCTAAAATTTGTGAAACGTGTTTGAAAATGTTTTATTATAAACAGATGGATTTTAAAATAGTTTCCATTTTAGTACAGTATGTTTAGATGGTTATGTAACGGTAATGTAATTTCAAGATTGCACTCGTAAATACGTAATATTAAAATTAAAAATTTATTTTAAAAATGATAGTAATGTTCCTCATTTCCTGTTTACATTTTTTTCCCCGTAATTTTCGTTAGCGTGTTAAATAATAAGTTGGCGCCACACCGTTACGTCCACTATAAAATACGTTAACGCTCGCCCCCGATTTTCTAACACTCACTATTTAAGCCTGAAGGCACCAGCACTCGCCCCTCGCCTTGCCGTGTTGCCTTTTATTTTTACGTAATAATACTATTTTAGCATGTATGATTGTGAAGACCAAACTTTATTTATATAACAGTATTTACTTACGCCCAAGTGTTATCCAGTATTAATTTTCCATGTATAACTGCCTTCATAACATTTATTAACCTTGACGCTCGTTGGAGGTAGTAAGGTTAAGTACCTTTAGGCATCTTAGTTTGGTCCCTGGAAGCAGGGTGCTTGTGGCTCCGTAAACAGGGCTCTTGCTAGGAAGGGTCTCGGGTGATCAGGTTGTAGAGGTTGTCTGATTTCAAGGATGTGCCTCTGGGAGAGGAGGTGGGGCAATACTGTCTTGAATGGATTAATGAGAGGGAGACTTTCCCACCTCAAGGCCCAATTCTAACTAGAGAAAATGAAACAAACCATGTAGCGCTAAGGGGGTTGACTCGCGAGTATATTGGGGGAAACTCTGGGTGCGGCTTCCAGGGGGCCAATGCTACTGCGCCCTGGCGCCTGCTGTTGGTGATGCGGGGCGTCGGGAAGACGTATCGGCGCCCTTTGCCTCCTGCGATTGACGGCGCAGCTTGGTAGGCGTCTACTATCCCAGTCGGTGAGCTGCGGGATGACGCAAGGTGCGTATTGACGCCTTCCGTCGCTGCGATTGGTCGACGCCGCTTGGAGGCGCCAGCGATCCCAGGTCGGCGAGCTAACCAATGACGAAAATCCCCGGCATTGCTGGGAAGGCCGGAAGGGCCGCAAGAGAGTTAGCTATGATTATACTTTGGCCTCGGGGCGAGAGGTCGATGGTTGGAGTCTGGAAAGGTGAAAGGTGGGATTTGGAAAATAAACCTGGAGGGAAAAGAGCAAAGCAGACAAACAGAGTTAAGGTGGAGCTGTGTTTATTATAAAGAATGTACAGCCCCAACCTGTACCCAAGGTAGCTTCCCCTGTTGACAGATTCCTCCTGCCACCTGACTCTAAACAAGACTCTCTTCGAAAAGGGCGAGGGCTGCCCTATACGATTGTGCGGTAATCTAGGCGTGAACTCGGACCTCGCACTGTACTGCGTGCGCGGGTGACGGCGGCCGCTGGTAGGCTGCGCGTCGCGGAACTGCCGAACTGCCCGGCGGACTTGCCTGCCGTAACTCCCCGGTGGAACTGCCGCCCGATTCTGCTCTCTGCACGCCTTATATACCCTGCTAGCCAGGGCGAGCGGGGGAGGGAAGGAGTGGTGGTGATAGCTTATCTGCGCAGTCCGGGGCCAGGAGGCGCAGGATAGTACGCTCGCTCCAGGACCGCACAAAGCTCAGAGGAGTGGGTATGCCTCCCACGCACTGCGGTGCGTGGCGGGTTGCCTGCTTACAGGCGGCGGCAGCACGTCTAGCGGCCCGCTGGCCGGCAGGCAGGGCTTATAACGTCATAAAGAAAGGGGGGAAGGGTGGTCGGCAGGACCGTGAGGAGGCTCAGTAGAGGCGATGCGCCCGCAGCGCGTCAACCTGTTCTAGTGTTTGTTTACATATACCGCCGAGCGCCTTGTCAGTAGTACCAACCCGTGCATGAACTCTATAAAGTGCAGTAATAAAAGCCACGGGAGACTATGTACAGTAAATACACATTCTATACTTTTTAATATGTTTGTAAATACATTTTGTGATAATTTAAAAGGGTTTTGTATGATAATTATTATAATAGTGAAACTGCAACACAAGCGTATGATGGTAGGGAAGTTTGTACTACAAAAGAGTAGTTCTTTTGTGCCAGTGTGGCACGCCTGCAGTTAGAGACGGCGTAGTTTTGGCCGCCATCTTTGCTACCCGCCTTACGGGACTTCAGCCCCCAGATTCGGGTATAAAAAGGGCGCAGCCAGCCCTTAAAATTCAGTTCACTGGCAGCTCGGCCTCCCACGAGTCGTCCAGCAGCTCGCTCCCCCGGCCTTGCCAGACCTACCCTCACCTTGAACCCGAGAGGCTGTTTCTTGTAAAGGGAACCCTCTCATCCCTTCGGGCGCTGTTTCTTGTAAAGGGAACGCCCCACTCTGCCAGGAGGCTGTTTCTTGCAAAGGGAACCCTCCACTTAACCGCACCTCCATAGGCTGTTTCTTGCAAAGGGAACCCTCTACACCTTACCTAACCCAGGGGCAGATTTCTTGCGAAGGGAACACCCCTATAATCTCCAGGTTGTTTCTTGTAAAGGGAACCCTGTATCCCTCTCGCCCTCACCATTTTGTAATTTACTGGACGGTTCTCAGGGAGGACCACTTGCCTAGCTCTTCCGCGTCAAGCGCGCGCCGTAAGTTACGGAAAGCACCCTATGTGCATATGTATATCGCTGGCCACCACGCGGTGAACGATCTATAAAAGACCGGAAGTCAGCATTAGCGTGTGTGCGAGGCTCACAATGTGTGTTAGTGTATAATTTGTATAAATATTTGTTAATACAAGTTGTGTATATTAATTGTGAACTAGTGCCAAGAAAAATTGTAAATATAGTGCAAAAAACAAAGTTACCGGAATATTTATTTCAAATGTGTGACGAGGATGTGCTTGTGATCAACGTTAGTACTGCATACTTGCCAACTTGTACAATGTACGGGAAATCATGCGATTGTACGATTGTACGGGCATATGAGACATTTTACTGGTTTTTTTGCCAAAAAACCGGAACTTAAAATAATCTGGGAATGATGTTTTTATTGACAATAATGGGAGCAAGTCAGTCCGTTATAGAGTGAAAGAGAGTGTTATCCGATTCCTTATTGGCCACTGTTAGCCAATAAGACACAATGTTTCAGCCTTCGTTTGAACTCATTGGCTGTGGGTTGGTCTGGTAACCAATCAGCTAATTTATCTCAGTCAGTGTATAAAATGGCGTCTGGAGTGAAAAAAGTTTGTCAAGTAATCGGATTATATTCTTATTTTAGTTACATGTCCGTAATAATCGTTTGATTATTTATGCCACACGATATTTAATGCTCAAGGTACTGTTTTTATTTATAGGTGTCTGTCTATTTTGAATCATAAATGGGTGTTTTCTGTTTCGTGAATAATGTGGCTTAGCGTGTTTCGTCAGTGAAGTATGATTTGTTTACAACATGAGCGGGAAAAAACAGTATTATCAAGCTTTCAGGGACGTATATATGCAGGAATTTCCGTATATTATTAAATCTACTAAAGGGATCACATTTGCTTTTTGTACCGTTTGTCGTTGTGATATCAACATTGGACATAGTGGAAAGAACGACATAAAAAATCACGGGAAGACCACAAAACATATCAGCAATGCAAAAAGTACAGGTGATAGAAAACAAATTCAGAATTATTTCATGAAAAATGCTAACCAGGATAATTCTGTTATCAAAAGTGAGTGTTTGTTTACATCATTTCTCATTGAACATAACCTACCTTTAAGTGTTGCCGATCATGCTGGCCCCCTCTTCCGGAAAATGTTTCCCACGTCTGACGCAGCAAAAAAATACGGTTGCGGCAGAACAAAGACAACCGCCATTGTAAAAGAGATGGCATCAAATGTTCAAAATGATATTGTGGCCCACCTGCAAACTGCCCCGTATGCTCTTTCTACCGACGGCAGTAATGACTCCGATTCTAAACTCTATCCTCTTGTCACGTATTATGACGGTGATATAAAGAAAATGGTCTCGTGCATTCTTTCACTGCCTGTTTTGTTAGGTGATGCTACTGGTAGAAACATTTGGGATTTGATGTTAACCGAATTGGAAAAGCTGAAAGTGCCGGTCGCAAACATGATTGCTGTTTCTGCAGACAATGCGGCTGTTATGCTTGGCTGTAGAAGTGGTGTGACAACTGTATTGAAGAACACCCAGGAAAATTTGATTGTAATGGGGTGTTTGTGCCACTTGGTTAATTTGGCTGCAGAAAAGGGTGCCAGCAAATTGCCGGCAAAAATAGATGACATTTTAGTGGACATCTATTATTTTCTTGAGAAAAGTTGCAAGAGGAAAGAAAGTTTGGCGACATTTCAAGATCTTCATAATACTGAGGCAAAAAAGATCCTTAAGCATGTTTGTACACGGTGGTTATCCTTGGGTAGAAGTCTTGCCAGGTTAGTTGACCAGTGGGAACCTTTAAGTTTTTTCAAGGCTGAAATAACAAACCAGAAACCACAGTCAGCATCATTGACGACCTACAGAATCCCAAAGCAGTCCACTTTAAAAGGTACTAATAAATTAGGATAGAATGTAGACTCAAGTAGTCAGATACCATCATGTTCGCATGTGCCTCCTAAAGATAGGTCATCAGCAGATAAGTCGGCTATGGACATTGCATCATGTAGGCCTACTTCCACTCCTGAAATTATAGACAAGTTACCTGCAGTTAAAGGATCTGAGTGTAAAAATTCAACAAAAATAAAGGCAGATGAAGATTCTAGGAAATCCAAAAAGAAAGTGGTTAAGAGTAGTTCAGTTTCATCACTTAGTAGAAATAAACTCAGTTTGAAAAGTCAGGTGCCAAATTTGAACCGTGAAGAGAAGATATTCATGTTCCTCTCCATGCCTTTAAATAGAGCCTTTTGTCTATTTTTGTTAACTGTCATACCAACATTTGAGAGAGTCAATGTAATCCTTCAGTCATAGAAACCAAAAATTCACATTTTAAGAGATATTCTCTATGACTTGTTAAAAGAGTTGTTGTCGAAGTTTGTCAAGCCAACTGTAATCAAAAATAATTATTTGCTTGAGGTTCGATATCATTGTGTTGAAAGTCAGAGGCAAGACACTGATTTGGTTATTGGTCACTTGACTTCACAAATTGTACACGAGTTGGAAGAAACCGACAAGAAAACCTTTTATGAATCTGTAAGAAGTTATTTTGTTACTTCATGTGACTACATTGTCAACAAGTTTCCAACGAAGAAAGAAGTTTTGTTAAAGGCAACTGTGGCCAATATTGAAGTTATAGAAAACTCTAGTTTCTCTGATGTAGAGTACTTCTTAAAATTGTTTCCCTTCATGTTAACTTTGCATGAAAATGAAACCAGGGAACTTGCAATTGATGTACTACACAACCAATTTACTTCTCTTCAGCTGGAAGATATTTCATCTCTGACA
>PNEQ01004604.1:43572-54983 GCA_003012365.1 Medauroidea extradentata | reverse complement strand
AATGCTTCGTTAAATAACTAAACACAACTCATACGACTTTATTTTAAGGCACAGGTTAAAACTTTTGGTTTTCCTTCGTGGAAAAATTTTTTTTTGTCTTGGCAAAAATGTAAAATTCGCATAAGAGTCGCACCCCACATTTTTGTCACTTAAAATTGGCACAAAATGTGCGACCCATACGCGGGTAAATACGGTACGTAGTTCTTGTTCCAAATAGCAGTGTCGTCATCTAAGCTGAGCAGAAGATTTTTGGGAGCGCCTCTGGCTACGTCGCCGAAGATCTACATGCTCTCCCGGAGAATTTATCGTTTTCTAGGAGACTTTCCCATTTTATCGCCGCTCCTTCGCATTTGTGAAAATTCCAGGCCTCTAATTATAGCTAAATTCTAATTTTAAATGATCTTTCCTACTCGCTATGTCAACTTTTTCCATTTAATTCCTTAAAAATTATTTTTAAAAAACTTTTTTTGGCAGGCATTGAGAATACTGTTGTAGTTGCGTTGTTGTAGTAGCAGATGTCATAGTTGCGGGGCTTAACTGTACATTTATCAAAATCCAGAATCGTAATCCAAAGTCGTAATCCAAAATAGTAATCAATAATTAAAATCAGAAATGCAAGCTGTATGTGAGACTAAACACGGTAGAAAGCACAACGATTAACTACGGAAACGAAGCCAACTGTCACCTGGGTTGAAAATGGATGGGGTAAATAAAGGGTGCAATTCTATTTTTAGAACAATGAATGCTTGAGTTTGGGGTGGGAAGTGAGGTGTGTAGGCAGAAGTATGACTCACGTGACAGTTCCAGCGGGCTGGCTTCATGGGAGGGAGGGTGCGGCGCAAGGGTTGCACCCGGCTAACAAATACCTACTCACTTCACAAGGTCACGTACATCGCCGCAAGCCTGCTTCACATGGTCACGAATCTCGATGCAAGCCTGCTTCACACAACTCACCATACATGTTTCTACTCATAAAATTCACATTTTCATGGATTTTTTTACAATTTTTTGACGGTTCTTCAAAAAGACTTTGCTAAAACTGTGTTTTCGCTATTTCCACGTTCGCTATGACGGGATTCTACTGTACTGTAATCACCGTCGCCACCTCCCTCTTACACACAGTAACACAAGCCGTGAGAGTATTGTGTTGTAAAATTATAACTTTTTTTATTTAAAATGATAAAACAGTTTACTATAAGTGTTACGTGTACATACAGTAGAGCCCCAATTTAACGAACTCGGGAATAACGAAAACAGCGATTTAAAAAAGGATTTTCAGGAACCTTCAAAAATAACAAAAAAAAATGTCTTAAATAACTAAGTAACTTTGATAAAATGGAATAATAATTGTAATTTAAGTCCTTTAAAAATACTAGCACCGACCGCAGTATATTCTTATTTCTAAGTAGGAAAGCTTAAACCATTCGTCGAGAAACAAAATAAATTTGTTAAAATTTGTTGAAAACTTTGGCCGCAGAAATGATTTTGAGATACGTATGCGCGGGCATGGCAGAGCGAGCACCGCTGTGTTGCATAACAAGTGCGTGCCTAGATCCTCATCCTGGTGACTAGCGAGTGAACGAGCATCTAGGTACCCAGTCTCCACAGCGCAGCAGTGGACAGCACACGAACTGATTCACAAATAGTGCTTCGCGTCTCCGTTAGAATGTGCTGCAGTGCCGCGTGCGCTATTGATTAATATTAACGATAGACTGCAGTGGTGTGCAGCATGATTATTCACACTCGCGTCCCGTGATAAAACAAAAGAGTTTATAAAAAATATGTACTGTTATTTATGCAGGCTTTTTACAACGAATTTACTACCATAAACGTAAATAATTTGTTTCTCCAATGCTAAAAAACGCTCGAGTGCAAAGCATTTTTAACTAGCAAACCAACGAGTTTGTTTTAAGAGCGCGGCTGCATACAAGTTATAATGGCCGCTGCAGCGCGTATTTAATTATTATTTTACAGTTGTCTTGCAAACTTTTAATCCAGTTTTCCTTGCAGTTTTATTTTTTTACAATTTTTCATGGGAATTTCCTTAATTTTGTTGGTGGAGCGGGCGGGAGATAAACGAAAAGATTGACGGCTCGGCGGTGTTAGTCATCACGTCTCACGTGTTGATGGCACGCGCAAAGACGGCCTAACTCACCATGCACACGCTCGCAGAGTGTTGCACTGAAAGTTTTTAAAGTTTTTTCGTCGATTTTTTTTCTTTTCGCGGTTGTGGCTTACCCGTTGACGGTAAATGTGTTTTGTTATTGTTTTGAGCCAATATACTTTTTTAAAATTACCTTAAATTCCGACGAAACATGCCCGAGGATTTAACAATTTTTTTTTTGTTGCTGGGGGGGGGGGGGGGCTAAGTAGGATTTAACGAAACATCGATTTAGAGTAAAACATATTCAGGTCATATGACATTTCGTTAAATCTGGGTTCTACTGTATTTAATCGGCTGTGTTGTGTATTTTTTAAATGTATATAAAGAATTGTGGCAATTTAATTACTTTTTGGAAATAATATAACACAACTGTTTACATAAACACATTATTAGGGACATCTGTACATAATTTTCATCTGTAAAGTGGTGAAATAAGAATCTGGGAACACAATATTTTTCTTATATGTTTCTGGTATCAGTAATCACGCTTCATTATTCTTGGGATTTTCAAAGAAACTTACCATAACAAATAAGGAGGAATTACTCTGATTAACAACATCGAGACATGGTTTTGATAATTACAAGCTGGATAACTGCTAGTCCCAGTATTCAAAATATTTACAAATGCTAGTAAACACTGAGTCGGATGAGTGAGAAGGAACTAGTTAACCATAAATGGCAAACCTATCTTACGAAAATTCATTGTCATTTCCAAATAGGTAGATATTTTTAAAATGGTTACCAAATATATAAGAATTTGTGTTTATAAAACACTAGTATGTACACAAACTTAAAAGTTTACAAAAATAACTTACTAGAGTTAGCTAGGTTTACTCAGTCCTGTGATCTGATTGTGTTATCATCACAAATTAAGTCAGGTTGTGATTAAACACAATCTCTAGTGTGGTTTTACTGCGAGCAGACATACATACCGTATTTGTAAATAACCTTAAGTTGCAACTTTTGTTTTTTACATTTTTTAATATATTACATTCACATATTTCTGATGGTGTCTGAAAATACAGTAGAACATCGTTAATCCATGATGGTTGGAACCAAGAAAATCATACATTACCATATTTCACGGATTAATCATTAAAAGTTCGGAAGTGCTTGCCAGACACGTGCCTGTGGCACGCAGTAGTGTATGAAGGTCAAGGCAGAAAAACACTACAGATCCAAGTCCTGCTATGCCTTGACGCTGATGTAACAAGTAAATAAAGACAAATTTACTGTATTTACAAATGTTGCTGATGAGCGCATTAAGTAAAACTTACAAGATACACAAACACACAAGAAGAAAGGTATGTGTACTTAAAATAATGCCTAACATGTTCACTGTTATTCTACTACTGAAGCATGACAACACTGTAGGCTCCTGGCAGGCTTCTTTATTTTTGTACGTCATGGAGGGCACAAGCAACCACACCGCTTCTATTCCCATACACTATCTCTCTCCCATTCTCCCCCGTAAGGGGGAGTGATGGTAAATTTTTAAATTTTGTTTTTGCTTCGATGTGTAGTTAACATTATTTGTAAGGTATACTGCAATTATCGCCAAAAAATAATAAAAAAATTTTTAAGAAGGAAAAAAACAAAGATTTCAAGAAAATAATAGGTCTGTAAACCTTTTCAGTAATTGCTTCCTCTGGGAAAGTATCGTATTTTTTCCCATAAAATTAATTTTATTGATTCAGTCGAGTTGTAAACTATGCGATGTCCACTGTACTTTGCATTTATGTAGCCATATAATATTTTTAAAAATTTGTTAAAAACTGACAATATTTCATAGTGTGCCACTAGGTCACAAATGTGACTCGGTAACCGTAATGTTTGCACATAACTTAAATTAAACCTCAGTGTGACATTCTGCAGAGTTTCTAGAACACAAAGCAACTTACAAATTCTCTATCTGTGTATTGTGCCACATTGTAATGCGTAATTGTCGCCGGTTATATGGTTGATCATTAAAATGTTGCTGATTAGTGCTGGTATATAATGCAATGTGTATGCTTCCCTTCCTTTGTTTCATCAGACGATAAAAACCTAATACCCAGATTGGTTACGAAAATATAATGCTGTTATGTCAACTTTTAGTAACGACAAAGTTTTGTGTCATTAGGAACCCTTATGGTAATGATATTGCTCTATACGTTAGAGCCCCGATTTAACGAACTCGGTAATAACGAAAACAGCGATTTAACAAAAGGATTTTTAGGAACCTTCAAAAACTAACAAAAAATTTATTAAATAATTTACTGACTTTGACAAAATCGAAGTTAAGTCCATTAAAAGCACTATCAATGACAGCCGTATGTACTTATTTCTCTGTAGAAAAGCTTAAACCATCTGTCCAGAAAAAAAAATTAAAATTCGTAGAAAACTTTGGCCGCGGGAATGATTTGGAGATACGCACGCGTGAGTGCGAGCAAGCGACACTGTTTTGCATAACAAGCGCGCGCCTATATCCTCATCCTGGCAGCTGGCGAGTGAACGAGCATCTAGTCTCCACAGCGCAGCAGTGGACAGCACACGAACTGATTCACAAATAGTGCTTCGCGTCTCCGTTAGAATGTGCTGCAGTGCCACGTGCTCTATTGATTAATTCTATTACCGATAGAATGTAGTGGTGTGCAGAATGAGATTATTTACACTTGCGTCCCGTGATAAAACAAGCAAGTTTATAAAAAATAATATGTAATATTATTTATGCACACTTTTTACAAAGAATTTACTACCGTTAAAGTAAAAAATTTGTTTCTCCAATGCTTTATATACACACACACATTAAAAAAATGCTCGAGTGCAAAGCATTTTTCTGCGAGCAGACCAACACGAGTTTGTTTCACGACCGCCTCTGCATACAAGCTACAATGTCCACCGCAGCTGCAGCACATATTTAATTAATATTTTACCGTTGTCTTGCAAACTTTTAATTCAGATTTCAATATGAAATATTTTTTACTATTTTTCATGAGGTTTTCCGTAATTTTGTTGGTAGAGCGGGCTCAGCAGTGTTAGTCATCACTTCTCACGTATTGATTGCGCGTGCAAGGACGGCCTAACTCACCATGCGCAAGCACGCCAAACGTTACAGTGGAAGATTTTTCACCGATTTTTTCCTTTTTCATGGCTGTGGCTTACCTATTGACAGTAAATGTGTTTTGTTATTGTTTTGAGCCAATACAATTTTTACAATTACCTTAAATTCCTACTTAAACATGCCCGAGGATTTAACTTAAATTTTTTTTGGGGGGGGGGGAGAGGGGAAGGGTGAAGTCCGATTTACCAAAACATCGATTTAGAGTAAACATTTTCGGGTCCCATGGCATTTCGTTAAATTGGGGTACTACTGTACTTTGAAACACACTCCAAAGTCACAATATAATTGCTACTCTCAACCCACTACAAGTAATCAAAGGAAAAATACTCTCAGAGTTACTTACACAGTATGTTATATGCTGTCATCACTCTCAGGCGTTCTGTAGCTTGGAGGAACAAACTGCCGCCTCAGCTGGGATGGAGTTGGTGCAGTTGAACTTCCTTCACTTGGGAAGTCTTCTCCTGTGAAAATATCAACATATTTTGCAACACAATCACAGCAGGTAAACATATTTTTTTAAAATTCTGATACCAATTTTGCTATACAAAATGCTTGTCAAACAGTTACTGCGTTATGAATTTAAAAATTCAGAAGAGAAAGCCCTCTATGAGATAAAATAAATCATTTTCATTCCTATTTCAGGACAAAATTCTTTGCTGAATTTATATTTTCAGAAAAACCTATCAAAAATTGTGGGTTCTTTCAGGGAAGCAAAGAAGAAAGTTTATAATTTTTGCAACCGAAGTTCTGATTTCCACATGGGAAACATGGCTGACACTGCTCTTGGCCTGCACGTTTTCTTGAAAAGTTTTCCGTTTCCTCCACCCTTGCATACACTTTCTACCACTATGCTCACCTCACACAAACGTACCTATTTACGTGTACAAAAGAGAAAGAAAGAAGAGAGAGAAAGAATATACAGAGGGACAAAGAGACTCTCTCCCATAATTATTCTTCTATTGCTCATGTTGTCTCTTTTGCTTTCTTTCACATATCCTTCCATTTGCACGTAGTATCTATTATTCTGTCTACACTTCTTTCTTTCGTCCACTCTTGTCCCCTCCAAGAATGTAACAAAATACAACATTCAACACGTGTCGGCTTCTACTGTTGGCAATACATCTCTCTACATGTAGCAAAAAAAGATCATTCTAAACAAATGAACCAGATTAAATTGTTTGTAACTTAATTTGTGAATTAAATATACTCAAGAACTGTATGGACCTCAAAAGAAATAAAAATAATAATGCAGAATATTGTCTGATACTGTATTATTCCTAAAATAAGCTTCATATTGTTCACAGATTCTCACGTCATCTGATCTTATATACTAGCTTTAGCTGATACAAGGCACCAATATTTTAAAGGTTTCAATTTACTTTTAGCACTCGTGAAGGAATGAAACACACAGTTAAATCTCATACTTCCCTTCCAGCGATGTATTTACATTTTCTTATTTAAAACACTATTCACTTCAGGATCAGTTCATATATGTACTGCTCAAAGCAATAAACTAGTATCCTGGAAATCATGTTGTAATAGTAGTAGTAATAGAAATGGTGGTGGCGGTGGTGGTGGTAGCCGGCTTCCTACTATTTATGTTTGTTATCATACAAAGTAAACACAATCATATTTGTAGTAGAAAACAACGTGCATTGTGAAACTTACTGGTAATAAGACTGTTCAAAAAAACTGTTGCCAAGAGAACGTGCCGCCTACAATCGCTTCATGGGAGCATGCAGTTGCCATGTGTCACCGGTAAGTGAACACTCCGGTGCATAAAATTCCTCATATGGCCTGTACACGAGATTTATATTTTTCAGTTTTTTATTATAAAATCCATGGTGAAGCCTGTACACGCATGTGGCCTATACACGCAAAAATATGGTAGTTGCATTTGTTTGACATCAAATGTATAAATTCCTGTCAATTAACATTTATATTGCACCTTCTACACATTTACCCAACCTTCCTAAAGAGGTGCAGAAGATGTAGAACTCTGGTGCAATAGTTGACACACCTGCCAGCAGAACCATTGGTTTTCAGAAACTTGAGAACTGTATCCAGGTGCAAGAAAAACACCTAGTTTCAGATTGGTAGATACCATGAGAACAAAGCTCTGATAAATAATATGTACATAGTTTCTTATCTGTAACAATTTCCGCCATTTGATATTAAAAGTGGCTACTAATAATTGGTCAAAATTTTAATTTTATTTGTAAAACAAAAGTTATTTGTAAAACAAGTTACCTGTTAAACTCTAGATCAAAGCTTTAAAAACCAGTAGTAACAATAACCAAAACTTTATTTCTATTTAATTTAATTCAAATTGTATACAAAGTACATACACTTACTTGAAAATAAAAAAAAAACTATATGAGCTAGTCTCTTACCTGCTGGAGTTGAAGTGTCTTCTTCTACTTGCGACCTAGTCAGTGCAGGGTCAATACCTTCTTTAATCTGGCTGTTTGCACCTTTCGGGTCAAGATCCGTAGCCCAACTGAAGTGCATTAATGCCAAATGAGTATTACCAAGCTTTTTATGAACCTGTAAGAAACACATTGTTCAGTATTCATTTCCTAATTTCTATTTTATACATTAAAAAAGTGTACATAAACTTAACCCTTCCCCTAAACACATGAAATGGTGCACAAACTTGCGCTTACACATATCCCCACACACAAACGCCTACACAAGCGCACACATACATATGCACACACACACACACACACACACACATACACATCTACACACATCCACCAATGAACGTCTGCACCTGCGCGCACGCACACAAAATGATAAAATCTGAAAAACGACACGAAGATTTAGCGACTTCCAACCTATGCCATTTAAATGCATGCGTATATAATATTATCAAATTTATTTGAAAAATCCTTTAAGTTGGCCATATTTTTGATGTACGTACTTATTTTTAATTCTTTACACTGTAACCAACTTCAATAATAAATCTAAATGCAATTAAGAAGCTTATGAAGTTACCTTATTAGAAAATCTTTTGACTACTACGAATGTACACATACCACAAATACTGTAAATAACTTCAGATAAATGAAGACACATGTAACAGACGATATGCAGCAGTTTAAAAATTTTTGGTATAACACAAAAATTATTTTTTAATAATGAAATTCAAATGACGTACCAGAGTGGGTATTAAAACTGAGTGCAACAATTTTAAATAAAATACTATTCACTTGAAAAGTCAACAAACTGTAAGTAAAAAAATATTTATCTCACTAACCCTTCCAGTCAAATAGTAGACCAAAGACTCTCGAGGAACCATTTCTTTTAGCTCTTCTAACTCTTTAAGGGCATCCGTGTGGCGGCCGACTGCGAAATAGATAGACGCCCTGTGGAACTTGCACAAAGGATTCGTAGGATCTTTGCTGATGGCAAGGTTCAACGTTTGAAGTGCTGCGTCAGTCTTCTGCAGTGCATGCTGAACCTGTAAAAATAAATGCTTGTAAACACACTTTGCAAGCATTTTGTAACAGTCACAAGCGAAAACCATAGGTATTACCTTCGCTGCTGGCAACTCATTTTTTCACACAGCAGGCTCTATCACCTTAATACATTTTTATGCACTAATGTTCTAAAACTCTATATTGAGTATAGGGCTATTCATAGCTAAGTGAGCATTTTTGAACAATGGGCAACAGAGCAAAGAAGAAAGTACAGTAAATGTTAATGGAAGGGAACTAAACCAGGTTAATAACTTGGTAGTGTGTTGAACAGTAAAGGAGGAAACGGGGATGACGTAGTACGAAGAAGAAAGCAATGTGATGGTTTCTATAGCTGTATGAGTGATCTGATATGAACAATGTGTATGCACAACATTGTGTTTGCATTGGTTTAGATGGAAATAGAAGATTGTAGCTACCATTATGCATACACTTCTGTTCTGAAGGCATCCAGTGATGAAAATAAATATTACAACACTTAAATTGCATTGCTTTTTTATAAAAAATTTAAATAAATGAAAACAGACAGCATACTCGCAAGGAGTTGCTCAATGCTCACTGTTTCATACTGTGCTGGGTCCACACACCCTTCCTCGACGTATGTGAAGATTCGACGTATGTGTATTGTTTATAAGACTCTGCAGATCGTCAGCAATATTATCAGTGTGAATTGAGAGCGGCCATGATTGAACTCTGTGACGTAGGACTAAGTGGTCTATTTGAAGTGCGTGCCTGCCCCCATCGGCCTTTGGCCCGGTTCGGGCGTCTTCGGACTTGTTTGTCGCCTCCCCTCCCTTCATACCTTGCTCTCACCCTCTTCCCCTACCTTCTGGCCGTCCGCCTCCGGTCAGTCCCGTCGCCTCCGGTCAGTCCCGTCGCCGCCTTGGGAAGGTTGCTTTCTCCGCTCTGTTACATCGATGCTAGGCCGGCATGCACATAATTTGGTAAGTTTTTCATTTATTGTATTTTGTTGGGTCATACGTTCTAGAGGTTCGTTTCCAGTTCAGTAAGTCGCGCATTATCCCGTTAGTTTTCTTCGGTTTTCTTTATCGTTTCTGTTGTGTGTGGCCAACGGAGTGTGTATGTGGCATGAGCAATGGAGCTATTAATTACTGATAATTTAGTAAGGATTTTCAGTTTTTCACTAATTTGATTAATATCTTGTCATTCGAACTGTTAAACTTATTTTAATTGTAACAGCACACACGCCTGTAACGTCTGTACAATACACGCATCACATTTGTGAATCTTGGATTCGGGTTTCCTTCATGGTAGTGCACTTACCCTGTGTTGTCTATATGTTTTTTATTGTGGGTCAGGATTTGTATGTGAACCGCTGCTAACAGTCGGACCCGTTTGACGGGGCATTGCTTGCCTTTCTGTGTGTGTTGCCTGAAATGGGCACAATACATTTTTTGTAACAAGGGTAGGTCGTATCTACATTTCTGGGTATGATTTTAATTAGAGAATGTCTATCCATCAATATAAACTTATATGTATTTCTTTCATAAATTGTCTCATTCTTTCTCAAAATAATACTCCAAATTACTACTCAACTGTAGTAAACTTATTATTGTATATGTATAGAAGAATAATTTTAAATATTTCTGTGTACTACAATTACAGGTAAACCTCGCTGTAACAAGTACGGCCTATAACGAGACATTCACTATTACGAGAATTTTAAAATGTACCAACCCGCCGTATACGAAAAACAAGGTTAAAATATTTATTTACGAGTGAACTTTAACGATATCGTTCGCTATAACGATAGGCCGGTAGCGATACACAATCGAAAATGTGGTGGTACTCACTGCCCATCACGTTTGTGTCGCAAAATATATATGATGCCCCACTCGGCCCCACCTCGCGGTGAGCTACCGAATGTAATTGGGACACACACACAGCTCCACGTAGCTCACGACTGAACAACAGTCGGTATGAAACACACACTAATTTCTCAGGAAAAATAGTGGGTTCGAACCCTGAATGAATGAAGAGATGCGTGCTACGGAACAGTAACTTGATTTTATTAAGCCTTTTTGCACACGGTAGATAGCATCACAGCGCGCGTGGCAGTCAGTAAATCGGCAAAGAAAAACAACCTGGACGCCTCCAGAGCATCGTGCATCAGAAACGCTACCGTTTTGTCAGGCCGGCATCTTAAACAGTTCCCAACATGTATTTTTACGTTGTTGCGCGAAAAGCCATCTCACAGGAACATGAGACGAATGATAATGGTGCTGCGGCAAACCGAAATTACGGTCTCGTAACTATGTAATAACAGCAACTCGGCTCCTCGTCATCGTGTCTGCCGTTGCTACAGTACACGGGACTCCACGAGAAAAAAAAATATATAAAAAAAAAAAAAGAAAAGCTAAGTAATTGTGATTACTCAATTACCGACGCTGAGGCAGCTTAGCCTCGGACGCCAAGTCCAACGACCACCATAATTTCGCATCACTCTTTCAGCTCCCGAAAACACGTCCGCTTAGCACAAGAGACGCTCGACAACTGGAGCGAGGAAGAGGACGCCACAAGCCACCAAGATAGCGAGCGGAAACCCCTCCTCTACTGTCTGCTAGGAACTCTTTTAAATGACCATGGTTAATTCGGACCAAAACATACCTTATAAAATATACAAAAGAGAACTGACAACCAG
>PNEQ01004604.1:29664-43472 GCA_003012365.1 Medauroidea extradentata | reverse complement strand
ACCAGAAAAACTGCACAGTGTGCTTACATTTATTAAACTTCACGCCAGGAATTTAATATTAAATAAACAAAATTGCCGCGCTCGGCGGAGTGATACAACTGACAGAGGCCAGTCGTTTTCTTGGAAATGCGTCAGCACAGCACCCGCATTCCTAAACCTTTGTTCAGCTCTCGGCTGGCGCCAGCCAGTCGCTCCCCCCAGGCATCCAAACTAGGCTGATAAAGCTACTAAACTGAAAACTCAAATAAAAACTTTGCCCGCAATCTAATCAAAAAAACACAAGAGAGAAGAAGGTTGGCGTTTTTGATTATCTTTAAATTGATACCCCACATGATACCGCTACATTGATTTTATTTTACCGTTAAAATAACTGACCTCTGATTATTATGATTCAAATTGACTTATTAAATTACAAAAAAAAATCTCAATATAATAGTGAGCTTCCCTCACAGTATTTCGTTTTACCTAACAGGTTATTCATTTGAAATACTTTCTTAGAAAAATTTACATAAATTAAAATTTGATATTTTTATAAATTACCCGACTGCCACACTTAAAGAAACAAAGATTACAATATTTTTACACATATTTGTCCTCTTTCGTGATTACACGGTTTGCTCTTCTTGTTTCCTGGTGATCTATTATGTACAGTTCACCACTTTTGTAGAGATTATTACTTTATCTAAATGTTATGTTGAAGAGAAAAAAAACTGATGTGATATTTCAGATACATAAAACACTCGAAGCACAAACACACACAAAAAATGGGAGGACAATCACCAGGCTCCTTAGAGTGCAGAGCCGGGCAGCGGCTCTTTACCATGGGCCACAACTAGGTCCATCCTAGTTGCCCCAAATCCCAGGCCCACACCTCAATATGTGGCTGAAAGGTGGTCTTAGCACTTTGGCAGCTGTATGTTGTAAACTGACATGCCTTCTGCGGTCTCAAATCTCCGAAAACAACAAAATTAAGTTCTACTACTGTATTATCAATTACAATTTTTTAAAAAAATGAACCCAGGAGCATACTCCTACTTAAAGCAAAAAAGATGGTCTGGTGAGGCCAGTTACTTTACAATACCTCGCGCATTCTTGCTGTAATATATCGCACTTGCGCTTCAATGCGGCGATTTTTAAAGCTTCGAGCGTGGCAGTATAACTCGACAGATACGTGCATGCGCCGCATCACAGCGCAACACGTGCTAGAGAGAGAGAGAGAGTTGCTCTCCTGCACTCGCACTCGCTCTGTGATGCGGGGCATGCGCATAGCTGTCGAGTTTTGTACATGATCCTGCTTTTTATCACGCAAACTTAGTTGTTTCCGCCAAGTGCCGATTGTAGAGTGATGATGCTGTCGGATAGGTTAATGCTGTATTTATTTTGGATAAATTACTTGACTATTTAGTTTAGTTTTTGAAATGGCAAGCCAAGTCTCTTGATATTGCTACGAAATTAAAAATTATTACAGAGTGTGAGGCGGGGAATGTCAGCAAAAGTGAGATTGGCAGATGATACAATCTGCAGTTCTCTGCACTGTTCACGATCCTTAAAAATAAGGACAAAATAAAAGCCGCTGTTCTGCAGCAAAATGTGCCGACAGGTAGTAAAAAAATTACCTGCTGCAGACCATTCTGTCTTAGAGGATGTGTTGCTAGAATGCTTTAACCAAAAACATTCTTCAGGTGTACCAATAAGTGGGCCGATGCTCAAAGCCAAGGCTCAGAGCTCTCTCTTTGAACGAAAATTTAAGATTTTAAGTGTAGCGAGGGCTGGCTGCACCCATTTAAAGTACGAAAAGGAATTACCCAATATGTTGTGTCTGGGGAATCGGAAAGAGTAAGTGACGAGGCAGCAATGATGTGGGATCCTGTGCTCCAGAACATTTTGAAACAATATGTGCCACGAGACACTTAAAATGCAGACGAGTCAGGCATATTCTATAACATTTTGCCTCATAAAATGCTCGCGACTAAATGTGATCCATATAAGGGCGGAAAAAAAAGCAAAGAACACCTAACCATATTGTTGTGTGCCAACATGGATGGAAGCGACACGCTTGTGCCGAACGTGATTGGCAAGTCAGCCGAGCCTCGCGTCTTTCATGGTGTGCGTGACTTGCCATGGACATACGATGCAAACAAGAAGGCTTGGATGACCGGAGGGTTATTCAAGAAATGGCTTCATGCTTTTTATGCTAGGATGGGGGTGCGGAATTGCAAAGTTGTGCTGCTAGTTGCCAACTGCCCAGCGCATCCGGCAGTTAAACTGCGAAATGTATAACTTGTGTTTCTCCCTCCAAACTGTACTAGTGCGCTACAGCCACTAGATAAAGGTGTTTTCCGCCTCCTGAAACACCATTTCCGCTCCATGTTGGTGCAGCATGTGATGCGGAAAATTGAATTAGTGAAAGGAGCTTACAAAATGGAAAGTATTGGATACGATGTGCGCAATTGCAGTTTCATGGCGTAAAATAACAGCAGATGCAGTGGCTGGATGTTTCCGACATGCTGGCTTTGTCACTAAGCCTACTGAAGAAAACAGGGATGATCCAGATGCCGAAGAAAATGTGGACGATCAATCTGTTGAAGTGGCTATGGGTGTTCATACTCAGCCTTTACAAGAGTCAGAATGTTTGAGAACGGTGAAGCATAAGTTGGAAGTGCCAGTGAACTTTGACGAGTTTGTGTCGACTGATACCGATGTTGTGATGTGCGGCAAAATAACAGATGAGGAACTCATTAACTTAGTTACTCAGAGGGACAGTTCCGATGACGATGATGGTAGTGAGCCAATACAATCACCATCTCAGGCAGCAGTTACTGAAGCTCTCGAAGTTCTGAGTAACTTCTACAAGTGTTGGCCGTCAGCTTCCACAATGGATATGATACACTTTCATTGCGTCGAAAAATTTTTGTGTTGAAATACTACTTGAAGAAAAAGCAAGCTACTCCTGATGGATTTTTTTCCTTACGAAAGTGAATAGAAAGCTAATCTTGACTGACTTTTTCTCTTAGGAAAGTGAATTTTTTTGACAGTTGTTTCCTTAAAAAAGTGTTTTTTTTTGTAATCAAGAGTGTTTATGACAGGTTTTTAAAAAAAGTGTTAAACAATGGACTGACGTAGTGAACGTAGTTTTGTAATATAATTTCAAGTTTTCACGATAATAAGCAGCGCTCCGATTTTTTGTAATTTGTAAACCGTAACAGGATTTTAAGGTAATATTTTTTCCATTACTCTTTTATATTGCATTAATTAAAGCATTTCAGATGTACCCACACTATTGGCGTAGCTTTCAAAACTGTCACTAAGGGCAGGCTGTGAACGGCGGCACACAGTCTACGCCACGGCACAGCTTTACAGGTCATTGTAGTGTACACTAGCCGCTGCTGGCATCGCGATAGCTGCATGCCGCATAGCTGGCTGCTGGAGCGCGACATTGTCAATGAGTGTGTTCATGGGTTAGTGGTAGCAGTTGCGACCTTGAACCAAGCGGTGTTGCAATGCGTAGTCGCAGCAGTGTTTTCAGGCGTGGCTACAGACTAGTGGCCTACACTACAGCAGTTGTGACACACGCATATCACACACTCGTACTAGTTTGTTATTTTTACGCAATGGAAGTAAACACGAGCAGCAGACTTTTGAGACGGGAAAGTCAAAGTACCATAATTTATACAGAAGGTATGCAATTCAATCTTATGACATTTTTATTTTGCCGCACAGTTTGGTAACAGAGTCGCGTGCTTGGCATTTGGAGTAAATTTAGTGCAGCATGGAGAAAGATGAATACTGAATTAAACACTATAACATTCAAAGCATTGCGTACAATTTAGTTGGTACCGGTAAGAGGAGTTATCCGTTAAGGGGTATTGATCCCTACCACCTAGGATTTATCTGTTTCTTCTCGATAACTTCTTGTCCAGTCTATATATCAAAACTTTTGTCATGACAAGGCACAGATACAAACTTAACCGATTTTCTGTAATTGCTGGAACCATAATATATTCATTATTTTGCAATGTGAAACACCCGAAAAAGAAAAATTGCTTTACTTACGGGAGCGACTACAGAGGCCGCAACATTAATATAAACAATGCCATATGGATTCCAAAAAGTAAAAGAAACAATAAACTATGCCTTGTCAGCGTGAAAAAAGTAAAACAATGTGTCTATTCCCTGATTTATAAGAAAAACCGTAAAACCGATCTGATAGGGATCAATCCCCCTTAAAGTTTCATTCAATTTTTTGTGCACCTCTAGGTATATTTTTTTCTCAGTTGTAGGTCCCACCTGTCGAGGGCTTTTATCTGTATTTATTTGGAGTATACAGTAGTAACAAAATATTGCCAGGATGTACACTAGGAAAAACACATGTACTTAATGAAATGTCTGACTTTTTTTCTTTACAATATTTGGCTATAGCGATAATTCACTATAGCAAGAATTTTTTGAGCCATTTACAGGTTTCGTTATAATTAGGTATACCTGTATATGTTAAAAAATGTGGTAAATTATGGGTCTGATAATCTAAAAACCTTGTTTCTTCCATATGTTTCTAGTCACAGTTCTTAAAATTTCACTATTTATGAAATTATTGAAGACTCTAACTTTGTGTCATATAAAAGTACTGAAAGCTGCTTTTTAATTTAAGCTTAAATAAAATAAAAAATAAAGTTATATTTTATAACTGTTAATTTAGTTGGATTTTGGTTAGATTATTTGGTAAATTTTATATTATTGTAGCCTACTTATTAGGATAAAATAAAACATGTGTTCCTCTGTAACAGGTATTCTGAAAAAAAAATGCCTCATGAATGCAGTTGCAGCTACCAATTTTGTTGTGAGGACACGTAACCTCAAGTAGCTAACAACAGAGGTCACTCCACTAGGTACTATGTGCAGTTTTTAACACTACTTCTGTTTTCCATGCACCAATGCCCTGTGTATAGTTTGTCTCACGTAATAATGCCATTCTTGACAGTTCTAAGGACTATCATGTGTAAAAATTTCTGCAATTTTGATAAACTGCATAGTGAGAACCAGTTAATAAGTGTTCAAAAAAAACTTGTGGCAGAGAAAACACTGCTTACTGCATGGAAACAGCTGTAAACATAAATGCCAACATAACTGTCAAAAAGTGGGATTCTTACACGAGACGGATTATACGTAGACAAGGTGCAAAATTAAGAAACTAATTAAGTAAGCAGTAAATTTCTTAAATGAGAAACTTTTCCCCAAGAGTGTTTCACTACTGTGCCAGTATGTTCATTTTATACAAATACTTGAAAACACCTTATAATTTTTTTCCCACAATCTTATTCATGTAGAAACATTTTCATTTTATCAATACAGGAAATAGTTTCTATCAAAAGTGATGTCGTAAAAGGGACTGTGCCCAACCCAATTTAATTTACTTAGCACGTACATCCTTATCTTTGAATTTGCCAAATATTTATGGGTAGAGAGAATCCATAAATTATTCTATTATAAATACAACACAACACTGCATTCGTCTAATGGTACTGTATAACACAAAACTTACCACTCCAACATGACAGAGAAGTACTGAACTTTGACTATTGATTGCAAGTGCCTTCCTGAAATATACCTCAGCCAATTTGTAGCGTTCCTGTTTCGAATATATTGTTCCAATGCCATAGCTGAAAAAAAGAAAACAATTTAAAGATACACTGTGAATTATTATGATGTAGCTACCAAAAAATAATAACAACAATACCATACAACTATTTTATATTTCACATCTCTACAGAGAGTACATAAACATGTTGAGAAAATTATTGAAGGTAGATGTATAATGTGTGAAAAATACGTAAAGGCATGTCTCCCAGATTTGCAAATCTACAATATTTGTTTCGGGCAAGGTAATACTTGCACCAAACAGTTTTCCGTCTACAAAAATTGTGTAAACCCCCGATCTAACGACATCGGCGATCTAATGACATAATTTCCAGGAAGCCTGGAAAAATAAAAATAAAATTTTAAAAGTTGGTCAAAGCTAAGCAAAGTGCAATAGATCGCAGTAAAATGTTATTTAAAAATAATTTTGCATACATTAAACAATAACATTGCAGTTATCATAAAATGGTGATATGCAGCTGAGAAACAAAAAAAATTTGTGAAAAAATGTTAGAACTTTAGCTGGAATATACGTAGTTAAAGCGTACCGTATGCCGGGTAGGATAGGCTTCCCGCACAACAGTGACATATGAGAGACATGAAACGTGATGACTAATGCAGCCTTATCTCGACACTCCCTCTTCCCTGCACTCCTCTCTCACACTCCACCATGCAAGTGCTGAATTGTAAGAAACACACTGCTAAAAATAGATAACAGCCCTCCTAACTGCCCAGCCAGCCAATACCCAATCACTCCCCCCACCCCCAGCCAAAAAGCCAGTTTGTGCTAGTGTGTGTGTGCGCGCATCAACTTCCGTGCTTGTCTAGTGTACGTCGCAACTGTCCGATAGTCACGTGTAACTCGCATTCCGGTCTGACTCTAGGAGATTTGGGGGGTGAAGAAACGACACGTTTGTTTCTTTTCCTCATTACAGCACAGCGGGAAAAAAAGACCAGTATGGCACTCAAGTCTGTAAAAGAAGCAAAAAAGAAAACAATGCAGCGTTATGTCGTCTTCTTTTTCTAGCTTCTCATCAGGTTGTGTGCATTAGAAATGCCTCAACCTTGACAACTTCTGCTGTGTTATTAATCACTCAGCACTTGAGACAAATGGCTGTGCAGTTCACTGCAGTGTAAAAATGGCCTATGACACAAATACAATTTAGTCCCGTATGTTTCATGTGGGCTGATAAGGTTTTTATTTTATTACCGCTCGTAACACTTAAAACTGACCGTACTCAAGCTTTATCTTGTGGCAATGAGAAGTTGTGTTAGTCCTTCTTCTATTTAATTCTACTTTACGACGAAAAGGATATGTTGTATTTACGTGTGTGGTATCAGTTTGTAAACCAGCGGTGCTAGGAGTTGCAGCGTGAAGTTTTTTCAGTTTTTATAGGATAAATTATCTGACTTAAATAGTCTACAATTATTTTACCATGCATTAAGTCATTTTTACTTAATATTTATACTGCACATGATGAAGTTAGAGCATTATTGGCGGCACAAAACTTTGCGGGCCTCGTCATTTATGTTTTTGGATACAAGGTGACTGTAATTTTGGGATTATGGGATACCATTTTATTTGAAATTGAAAGACACCTTTTCATTATATCAAAATATAATTTAAATAAAAAATGTGCTTAAGTCAGTAGTTGTTCTATTATAACTTAAAAAAAAAATTCACTTTAAAATTTAAAATTTTTTGGGGGGAAGGGGGGTGTCAAAATTAATTACCTCGGGACTAACTAGTACATAATTATCTGGCACCATGCGGTGTTATTACATGAAAAGTTTACTGTACTTCCTCGAAGTTGTAGCATTGCAGGACATGGGTTTTTATTCGGTGAATTAACATCTTATGTGATCGTAATTTTCTAATATAATGTTTAAATTGTAATTTTATTTCAGTGGTCTCGGTTCCAGAAAGGGAGCGTAAAGATGCAGTTATTTATTCATGAATGTTCTAGATAGGGTGTAATGTTTGTTGTTATGGCCAGGTGGCCTTGGTAGGAGGCAATAGCTTTGTTTTTCTTTTTATTTTTTTTATTCTGCTGGAGTTTTGGCACCACATGTTGTTTTAATGCGTAGTTTCTTATTGTGCCTAAGAGGATTCTAGATAATGGATCAAATGACAAGGGTCACACCACCAAGAACCAGCCAATGAGAGCACGGCGTGTGGAGCCCCTTCGCCCTTCATTCTGAAATGTTTGCCTCCGCCATGTTAAATAAAAGTTGTGACGCTGCCCCGCTTCCTCAAGGCTAGGTATATACGTAAGTGTGGTCCACAGGTGAGGCACATTAGTCCTGGCTGGCTAGAGAGAGCAGAGAGACTCCTCTCCGCCCATGTATGTAGGCTGCTAGGTGTAGAGAGCCAAGATGGCTACTCGTTCTTCTTTGCCAAATGTGTATTCAAAGTGTGCCAATTGTCTTACTTAATTTAAACACCTGATGTAGTGATGCTGTGTTTCTGGTTGTAACTTTCTGGGAACAGGATCCAACGTGCTAAGACTGGAATAATGTACCTATTTCGTGCCTATGTAAACCGTAATCTAGTAAGCCAGAAGTAGTGGAATATAGTGAAGTATATTCTTTTGGGACAAACCTTACTTTTAAAATTACGACAGTGTCTCTAGAAATTCTAAATTTTGTCTACAATACAACATAACCTACAAAATTATTACCAGTAAATTCCGGAGTACATGACCACAGATCAAGAGATATGTTCCAGCTTGTAACCTTGCCTTTGGGGCTGGGTTATCATCGAGCTAGATCACTGGTGTAGGAGGACTGATGTGCTACAATTGTTTGTACCGAATAGGACACAGGTACAAATTAGTGACGAGACGCTTCATTTGTTTACCCATCGTGGGCCTGTTAACCAAACGCTACAAAGTCAAGCCGACCTCTACGCAACAAACGTCTGTGCTCGTACCTACATTTTCTTACATCTACTTCAGCCATGTAATTTCATCCCTACATCTTTGCTTCAAAAGATCACTCAATCTAAACGTCAAGTAGACCCCTACCAGGAATTGAATGAGTGCTGTAGCCACAGCACTAACCCAAGACCCCAACACACAGATATATGTGTTACAATGTACCGAGCAACATTCTTCTATTACACAGTTTTTTTAACTGTGGGAGATGGATTTATGTTGCAGTGTACCTAAAAATTATAACAAGAACTGAACACTGCACGCCATAGTGAGCGGAAACAGATTTTTGAGAAGGGCTCAAATTAGATGAGGAAAAAACACTACATGCAACTTGAGGTTTGGATGGTTGTTGGAGGAAGTTTACAGAAATCCATATGCCTACCTGACACCAACCTCACAAACCTATCTACACAGATACTATATGGCAGTGACTGTGCACACAATTATCCAGTCTAAAATCAGATACCCTACATTGCACGTAGCTTACTCCTGGGACCTCATCACAGTGCTAGGAATAGTATTGTACCTTCCTTCCTCCAGCCTGCGAAGGAGGAATTTTGCAGACATAAAAAAATTAAGGCAGAACAATAGAAAGGAGAACAATACAAACAAGAACTATACTGCTAAGCACTTTCTATACATTAACAGCCATAAAAGGTAAAAATACAACATACTGATCTGCAACCAAACAACTGGAATGGAACTACTATTAAGATTTGTAATGTCTTCATTACTAACTTTTTAAAACAATCCAAAAATGAAGGTACTCACATGGCATTGTAATGTCTCGAATCAATCCTAATTGCACTTCTGAAACAGCTCATGGCCTTGTCTAATTCCTCTGTGGTCACAAACTCATGACCCAGAAGTGTATAAGCATAAACAAATGAAGGGTCGACCTGTAATAAAAAAAAATTCAAACTTTACATGAACGTCCATGAATTAGGAGACAGTATTGACAGTGCAGGCCAAGACATCACAGTAGCACACTGTAATTGATAGTCCTCAGTAGTTAAGAGAACCTTAGTCTTGGTGAAGCACAATCACTTTCTTTAGGCAAAACACATTGCATAGCTGTGCACAAATGTTCTGTTGCTCTCACAGTTTACAACAGCACCATGTTTTAACAAACCAGCACTGTGATCACTTGACCAAACAAATAGAATTTTTAATTAGGGCATTATACAGTATAACTATCTTAGCACATAAATTAAGTAGAACCCTAATTTAATGAAATGTCACAGTGCCAAAAAATTGTAACTCTAAATTGACTTTTTGCTAAATGAGACTACATTGTTTTACACCCAACAAAAAATTTTATCAAGACTGTTTTCTCACGTTAGTACACATTTAATCATAATTTACAGCATTAAAAATATGGTAGCATGGAACAACAACATATTGCAGTCACCATAAACTATGACACAGCAGCTGTAAAAGAAAAAAGTATTAAAACTTCAGCTGGAACAAACAAAGCATGCACCTGGTGAGTTAGACCACGTGCCTAACAAACATGTGAGAAGTGATGACTAAGGTAGCAAAGCCATCTAACTTCTAGTCTCTCTCCCACTCTCCAAGCAAACAAAAACTTCCACGAAATTGCAAATAAAATCACAATTAAATTAATTAATAGTTTGAGAGATTACAAAGGTAAAAAGTGTAGGTGTGAGACTACAGGGGGAAAAATGTAGCTATTGTAGCTTGTAATACAGCATGCTGCAATCTTCAAACTGAATACAGATCACTGAAACTAATACACAATTTTTTTTAAGTATCAGCAAGACTTTAGGTATATACTTCTGTAGTAATAATTTACCTAAAAATTTTATATATTTTCTATAAACATTCTGCTTCCATTACAGGTAACAACTGAAAATAAAGGCAGCACTTATCGAAATCTTAAAACATTTGACACCACCAGGGTGTGTTTGTTCACTGTATAAGAAGAACCAAAATAACATATAAAAATTAAAACCCTAATCTGCCTAAAAATACAGCAAAACTACTTGATATGATCAAGGGTCAACAGTTTGAATTGTGCTGGACAGCACCGACTTTGAAGCATAATAGACTAATCTCCAGTTTCTGCTATTGTGTGCCTTTGAATTGTCAGAATTCTCCGCCAAGGCTGTGACGTCAGCTAACGGTGTTGTACTGTGACGTCTGAACTGTGTAGTGCGCATGCCTCGCTGCTTTGTCGGAGCTCGGGTGTCTTCGGTTGTCTTCGTGTCCCCACCTTTGGTCGGCCTTCCCTCCCTTCTTCCCCCCTCCTGCCTTAGCGTCTCGCCGACCTGTGCTCGTCACTCTTTCCCCAGCGCTTCGAGGAGTAGGTTGTGCCTCTCTCGCCATCACCTCAACGCCCGCCCGATCGTTTTGTTTGGTAAGTGTTTATTTTAGAGTCGTTCTTCCGTGTTACGGTTAGGTAATTCGCGTGTCTACCCTTTGTTGGTTTTGTGTTTAATATTTCCATGTGTGTTTAGTTTTTGCTTACTTCTTCACCTTCCTATTTTTCTAATTGGCCGAGCGGACGTTGATGTGATGGGCGAGAAATGAGAGTCGAGGCATTGATTTATTTATTTAATCTTCAGGTGTTTTTGGTTAAGGCTTACGAGCCCTCATATGTTTGTTAAAGGCTTTGAGCCCGTATTGCTAGTGTTTCTATTGCGATTTGTGTAATTTGTATGCCATCAGTGGACATTGAGCTAAATACACATGAAGAAAACATGCCACGATTACGTTTGTTTCTAGTAGATGTTGTCATTCCCGCTTGCATTTCATGTGTGTGTTTGTCCGTGTCTTTTGTGTTTCCGCTTGGAATTGTTGAGCCTACGCACACCCCGGGATTAGCCCGATTAGACCAGGTTTTCAGACGTAGGGCTGATAGACAGTGGTCTGGTTTATTTGTGCCTTGGAACGGGGCACAGAATCATACCAAAGGGTGTGTGAAGTAGTAATTTTTTGATTTGAAGCAAAGTCTATTACTTTACCTTCAAAGTCGAGTCTTTGATTCAAAGCAAAGTCTATTACTTTTTCCTTCAAAGTTGAGTCAAAGTCGAATATTTTTTTGTTTCTTGCATTGCAGGTAATGTTTGCTGTGCTATAACCCCTTCCACATGATTAAATGTGGCTTTATATTGATCCGGATGATCTGTTTTAGGGTGATTACGTAATGTCTTAGTTGTGCCTAAAGAGTAAAGCAGAATACATAACTTTTGCAACTGAGAGGAATTAAAAACTTAACATTAAAACTAAGCGCAATTTTATATTTAATTTCCACTTCATTACATTAACACTCAGTGTTACCACTTGGGTGTTCTGAATTTTTTAAGCATGTTTCCTCTCTTTCACTGTGACAGACTATAGTATAAAATGCTACACATTATTGTTAAACAGCAATGTGCGACTTTAGTAAAACACCAAATAAATGACTCTAAACACTAGGTTTTCTCGCTTGAAATTCATCACAAATAAACTATTTATAAAAATAGATTTTGTTACAAATTTTTAACACTATCTTGGCCTAATTAAAATTTTTTATCCTGCAGCAAGAGAGTTACACTCTACTTCTGATTTTAGCAAAACATTTAAATAAAGCCAAATACTGAATTTTTTTTTTTCATGATAAAAGTTGCTGTTCTGTCTCGCATCAAAGTGGTAGTATTATCTCAGGAGCATAAAAGTGGTTGGAACGTCTCTGGAGCATAACAGAGGTTTTTTGTCAACTTTGAAGCCATTCTTGAATTGAATATTCTATACCTTAATATTTGGTTTGACTTCGAATTTTTGAAGCTTCGCACAAACCTAACTGCTCCCAAAATATAATAAACACTAAAAAATGTCGTGGCAGTGCCACATACAAAAAACTTAACGACTCCCAGCTGAGAACAAAAGGTACAGTATAATGATAGTGTTCATCCACACTCAAATGTATCTGATATTAATAGGTTTTGGGCTATATGAATTCCATTAGAAAAAATTAACGACCTAGAAATTAACACTGTGTGAACTCTCTATTTTATTATTTACTCTATGGATGCCACTGCATTCTATTGGTAAATAAATTAACTGGGCGAGCAAGCTGCACAAAGGCGCAATAAGCAGAGAAATACTATCTCCATACTAGTTCCCAAGCTGTCTGCTGCCATGCTGTGTAGACTAGGTGCCTAGATATTCGGCGCGAGGCGTCATATGACGTGAAACAGCCTAGAAGAAGGCTGTACTATAGTTAAATGAGCATATGCGCATACGCTGGAACTTTGCGGCTATAGTACTACCTCAATATAGATCCTACGTCATAGCTAATGGAGACAGGCCGGCCGGCTTGACACAGGCGCCGTCGCCGCCGCGCGGTTTTCAAACTGTCACTGCCACATTTTTTAATGGATTTTCACTATTTTTGTTTTATTTTTAATAGGGTTGTGCGAGAATGGGATTTTGGCTTCCGAGAAATTTTCAAGAAATAAAAACATTTTCTCACGAGAAACGAGACGAGAATGAGAAATTCTTTAAAAATTAGATTTAATGTGAAAAGTATTAAAAAAAATATTCGTAGATAGCACAAAATTTTTTTTATGATATAAATTTTAAGTATAAATAAAAATAACCATTGCATAACTAAATCCAGCTATTATTACATAGGTCTATATTAAATTATAAGCATTCACCGAAGCAGATGTCTATGTTACATGCAGTGGTAAGTATTAAGAAGTAATATAGACCTGTAACACTAATGTGAATTATATTTTGGTAAGTATCAATAAATCAGTCCGTATCCATAAAAGCTTTTTGATTGAGTGTACTGTTCAGTTCAAATTCAAATGGAAAACAAATTGTGATAAATGCTTAAAAAACTTTAAACACAACATTTTTTACATTCTTTTTTGATTTTCGTGAAGAAAAACAAGTTCTTCTACATGCTCGGTTGCAAGAATTTGTTTCCTGTAGTTTGCAATGTTCCCTGCTCCCGAGAACACTCGCTCACTTGCTGCCTCAGTCGCGGGTTAAACAAATGACACGGGATGGGTGATTGTAGAGCTTGTAACCGTTTTTGCACGTATTTGTATGTAAAAGAAAATTTAATTTCTTGTTTTGTTTTAACAGCCGACGTTTGAAGTATCATAAATGCCGACCAAAATATATTTGTAGCTTTCATTTAACGACCATGTTTAGTAACGTGACAAATATATGCAATGTGTTGGTAAACGTAGCCTCATTTTGGAGGTTAGGTACGCACGTAAA
>PNEQ01004604.1:17533-29564 GCA_003012365.1 Medauroidea extradentata | reverse complement strand
TTGGAATAGTTAACTACCACTTGCTCGAATCCCTCAAAAGATTGCATCATGCTTCCTTTGTGTTTAACTAAATAATTTTCCCTTAAAACACGGCACGTTTTAGTTTTGAAATGATTTAAAACGGAAATAACTACAAAAATACAAAACAAAATACTTGGTAACTTAAAAATTTTCAAATACCAAATGTTTAAAACTACCTAAATTTTTCGAGAATTTTTTTTTCTCACTCACTGTTCGAGAATGCTTTATTTCTCAAAATTTTTCTCGAGGTTCGAGATCTCGCACAACCCTAATTTTTAATATTGTGACTTACCAAGTAATAACTGCAACTATACAATTCATATTTTAATGCCGTGCATTAGATAATGTTACGTTTTATTCATTGTTAATGTAATTCCTTACAATTTTTTTTGTCATAGAATTTTGCTATTTTTTGAGGGTTCCTGAGATTGTATTCGTAGAATCGCTACCTTCGTTAAATCCAGGGTTCGTAAAATCGGGGGTCTAATGTAGTTTCATAGTCCGCCATCTTTAGTACTTGTCTCGCGCGTGGACTTTCCGAACTGAACGTAGCATATCTGTGATGTCTCAAAATATGAACGAAGTTTGTAAACACTGCAACGGTAATAAACGGTAGCGAATATGTAGTAAAATTGTTCTGTCGTTAATTGTAAATCACTTTCTAATTCACAAATATTTTAAAATGTGTGTCAGCAAAGGAAAAAAAATATTGATTTTTTAAAGTACGGTACGACTCGCAGAAGCCGAAAAGAAAAACTTTAGAAAGAGAAACGGAACTTGGAAAACTACTGTAGGCCCTATTGATCGGTTTCATAATAACCAAAAGTTCCTATTTACCGGTGAATAAAAAGTTCCTACCGGTAAATACTGCTGATCACGAAATGTGCTCCCACCAAATGTGATAATACAATTATGCACAAAATTAGGTTGCCCAACGTAACCTCCAAAGTCTAGTAAGTTATATAAATTTAATCAAACTGCAGAGATCTTGTTTTTCTGCATATACAAATAGGTCTATATATGTATTTTATGTATGTAACCTAGTTCATGTAATTTCATTTCATTCAAAGGGACTATGAGGATTTTATGTAGGTATAAGAAAATAAATGGGTTAAAAAAACTTAAAAGATATACTTAGAATCGGACTCGGAATCGAAGAATCTAATCCCAATTTTAAGAATCGATGTTGGAATCGGTAAATTTTAAGAATCGACCCAACACTAAAAACTTTGCTTTTAGACTGGTACGTCGTGCCAGGGGAACACTCCTTCGATGATCTCATAGTGACAACAGAAAAGCAGACATAACTGGACATATCACAAGTCCCAGTGGTCACGTTTTCCAATGTCTTTAGACATATCAAGAGTTTAGCACTGGAAGGAGGAAAAGCATTAACTATGTCAAGGGAAGACATCAGTGAAAGCTGTGGATAAAGACTTTGGACTTACTTTTTTTCGTTGATGTTTTCTGAAGCCTTATTAATATTAGTTTCGCTGTGCTACATTCACATTGTATGCAAGTATTAATTACTACATTCTCTTAAAACTCTCTCTTCAATGGAAACTAAGTAGTAAATAAACAGTGTATCATTTGAATTGCGTAAGTTATTTCAGAATTAAAAATCCCACACAGTGCAGCTACTTAACAAGGGCACCTCAGTAGAACTGACAAGCAGATTATTCAAACAACGCTACAACACCATAGTGTTTATTTTATGGAGATCAAGAGAAACCTACTTGAACGGCTCTCTGGAAGAACTTGATGGCACTGTCATGCTCTTTCTGCAGACTGAAGCAGTTCCCTGTGGCACACCACGCAGCTGCACAGTTGCGGTCCTGGTCCACCAGCTCCTGGGCCAGAGCTGACAGAGCAACTTCGTGCTGCAGCTGCCACAGGGCAGTGCTGTACAGCTCCATCAGCTGGCAGCGGTACCTCTCACGTTCCCGCACTTCCCTAAAACAGCTGCAGCCACACATAATTTTACAAAATTTCAACATGCACCACATACACGTACTAATACAGTGTGATGAAATCTCTAGAAACATGGATTTAAATTTTATTACACAATGATCAAGCAAGGTAGCACAATGTTAGTATGCTGGACTCACATTCACATGGACCCGGGTTCAATTCCTGGGTCCTGTCCTCCTGATTAAGTTCTTTATGATTTCCCAAAATCACTACAGCTAAATGATGGGATGGTTTCTCAACAAAGGCTATGAATGATTCAATTTTGTTCCATTTCCAGTTCCTGTTCTTGGGTAAAGTTGTCTGCAACCATTTCTAATGACTTAGTTCTGACATGACATAAAGCTAATTGTAACTAATTTGTAACACCCAAAACAAATTTCATTACATACTGAATTGAAGCCATAGTTTAGCTAGCCACCACCAATAAGAAAATTGTTAGGTCTTTAATACGGTGTAATAATTTACAACAAATTAACAGTCGTAGAACAAAACTAAACATCCCAATAAGTAAATTTATATCACCGCATCCAATTACGTATGTCCTTTACTCAAACATCTCATCACTGTCTTGTCGCTCAGGGTCATAGCAATATGCATTATCCACCTGGAAGCAGTTCCAGAACTCCTACAACAGCTTTAGCTTAATTACAATTTGCTGACCACTTCTCACAACTCCACAGCAAAGATATATCAGCAATTACGTATTTCAGAAGGACTGGCTTCTTGTTCCCTGTCAACATCATGTGTCCTGCCAAAGACTATGTCATCTGCTACTTTGCTCTACCACTTGTGAAGGAAATTTAACCTTTTCAGTAATGTCAAAAACTCTTTTCACAAAGGCAGTCAAATAATACCTCACCACATGTCATGCCATGCATGCATAGCTTGAGGGTATGGGTAAAGATGAAAACCAACAACACATCCTTCCCAGGTTACAACTTACAGTATATTTAGTGTGGAGATCTAGACCTTTTAACAACTTTAACAAAGTTAAAATTTTTTACAGTACAACATAAGATTCCAACAATATTAATTAATTAGAACCAAACTTTCAAGAAAATGAATGTTAAAAATGTAAACAATGAGGAAAATTGGAAGAATAGAGTGAAACCATTTTACAAATCTTTCTGCTTAAGATAAGGTATTGTCTCTTTGACAGCAAAGTTAGTAAAGGCCATGAGACAAATCTTAAGACATGTGAACAGGAACTTTGAGAGAAATTGGTAATGTACAAAAAAGACAGAAGCACAAGTACTCATATTTCAGTACTTGACAGATACATACACACAAATAGGATGACACAAAAACGCGGAGGCACGTATTATGATGTTTCGCTGCTTAGAGCAGCTTCCTCGGGCGAAGAGACATGGCTGACTGCTGTGTGGTTGCTGATGCACCTCGTGGCCAATGGTTGAACTGATGTGAGGCGGGAGATTCAAAAGCGTCAAGTAGAAGAGGATAATGAGGATATACGGGTACAGTGGTTGTGGGAAGCTGAATGACTGGGGATGGTATCTTATATTGAGACCTGGTGGTTGCCTGGATTTAGTGATACAGTAGAATCCTGTTATAACATTTCTGGATATAACATTTTCCTGCTTATAACATTACTTTTCTTTAGTCCCACCACTTTTCCATAAGGAATAATGCTTTCATTTCCTGCTTATAACAGCACTGGTATTTTCATTTCCTGCATATAACATCACTTTTTTCTCAAACATTAATCAAAACTCATGTAAAATTTTTCTTAACTGTATTATTTTTAAGACTAAAAACATCTGTTAAAACCAAATTAATACAGCCTCTTTTAATCTCATTATAGGCTTATTTACTGTACATAAACTATCAAATTTTAAGTTACTTTTGTGTAATATCCATTTATTGGTGGAAAAATATTGATTTCTGCTTATAACATTTTCCTTCATATAACACTATTTTTCACAGGTCCCTTGAAAAACGCTATAACAGGGTTCTACTGTATATTGATGAGCTAGTTCCCATCGTCTGAGTTCAGAGCTATTGCTTGTAGGTGGCAGAGCTGTCACCACTCTAGTGCTGTAGCAAGAATCGAAGTCTTTGTTATGATGGGCTGCATCAGCAGCAACTGGTTTATCCTGTGGATTGGTGTCTTTACCTGCTATGGCTTGTCTGGTGTCTGCTCTGTGGCCAGTATATTCACCATCACAGTGTGAACACTGTAGCTGGTGGATCAAGTTCTTGGTAGCACAATTGTAACTGCCTTGGATGGGGTAAATGTGGTTGGTTTGCCTACTTTTAAATGATGTAGAGGGCTGGTGGATGGCACAGGTGCCACAACGTGAGCTATTGCAGGGATGAGAACCTTTGAGATTGGTAATAGTGTTGGTAGCTGTAGAAGGTGGGAGTTTGGGACTTACTAGTTTGTTGCGGAGGTTAGGTGGTCGTCTGAAAACTAGCCTGGGTGGTTTTGAAAGAAGGTTTTGGGTTTGTGGTGAGGAGGACAAGATTTTGAAGCCTGAGTTGAGAATGGGTCGGAGTTTGCCTAGGCCTTCATGATATGGTACCACCAGGGGGATTTCTGTATTTTTGGCTTTGGTAGTGTTGCTGGTATTGGAGGTGGCTCGTTGGATTTGTTTTTGGACCAGGGGTTCAGGGTAACCTCTGTCTGTGAAAGCTTTGGCTATTTGTTGGAACTGTAAGCCATCTTTATACATGTAGGGAAGAAGTAAACTAGAACAGCAGTGCCATATGTAATAAGCACTAGTTTACAAAAAACATTTTGTGCTTTCTCACAAACATAATAAAAAGAAGAAAACTGAGAAAAAAAACAGCATATCGCTGTAAAAACAGGTACAACAAAACAAAAACATATATGTTTTAAGAATGTTCAAGTTTATCAAAGTAAAAACTGCTAAATTTTTATGCTTAAATTAACAAAGCAAACTGCATTTCTATATCTCCTTGTAAATCTAAGATTATGCCTTGGCAAATGTATACCAAAATTTTAAGATACACTATTCGAAAAATATTCTAAAAAATTAATATTCGTTCGAAAACTACCTATTCGAAACACTAAAACCACTATTCGCACACCCCTAGTGTGAGGTAAATATTTGTAATTTAGAGTTTTCAGTATTCTGGTAGAGCTTGCGTTGGCTGCAGTGCGAGCACAGAAGTTACCCTTTTCTGAGACATTCCATGAGCTAAAACACATAAAACCTGTAGTGCTGAACAGTTAATAAATTATAAAGATACATAAAACACCAAAATTAGAAAAATTACAAAAATTTTTTAAAAAAATATTTAAGCATGTTTTAAATGAAAGTAAACTGAATTGAAGATAAAGAGAATAAAAATAAAATAAATTAGATTTTATGCTGTTCCCCAACACTAATAAAAGAAATTACCCTGCTACATCCTCATGGTAATCTGTCTCTTTTACCATTACAAACATTCATTTAAAATAGTTCTTGTAGTCTTGAATTTATAACTTACAGAAAATATATTTAAAGTTTGTTTTTTACCATGCTAATGCTCAGTGTATTATGGTAGAGTACATTAGAACTCCACGTCACATACCAACGGGAAATGCCTAATCCAATTATGTTTGTAGCAAAAACAGTGTCACTAAATTTCATAAGATGGTAGTCCAATATGCAAATTAAAATTACATTTTCAAAGTAACAGTTTAACATACTATTTGGCAGCTACTTACGTATATTAGTTTAGCAATTATAGGGTTGGTGAAATAATTAAAATATTAACAAAGCCAATTTCATGGGTGCAAATCATAAAAATAAATGATGTCTTACAAATATATGCATCTGAGTTGATGTCATGCTCACCCAAAAAAATAACTTATATTTACTACAATAATGGTTGCCATCACATTATTTCGAAAGACTGAAAGCAGTATTTTAAAAACCCAGAATAATGGCCGCACCCTATTTTTTTCAACAGAGGACACAATACAGTAAAATCTATTAAGACGTTTACCAAGGAACCAGGTTTTGCAATTGCTTTCGGGGAGAAAACATCTTAGCCAAAATGGTAAAAATGTGGAATCAGCAAAACTCGACAGTTGCAAACGTCCATCGATCAGAAGCGTGGCGTGCCGGCACGCACAACTAGATCCTCCGTATTTCGTGCCTACAAGACATGGTGGCAGAACTGAGCATCTAGGCACCAGTCTGCATGGCACACGCATGTAGATCCTCTGTGTTTTGTGCCTACGAGATGTGGCAGCTGAACCGAGCATCTAGGTACAGGGCTTCACAGCTCACGCACCTAGATCCTCTGTGTTTTGTGCCTACAAGATATGGCCGCTGAACCAAGCATCTAGGCACCAGTCTGCATGACACGCGCACCTAGATCCTCTGTATTTTGTGCCTACAAGAAATGGCGGCTGAACCGAGCATCTAGGTATTACTTCAGTAATAGCACATACATAATGGACTGTAAAATGTAAACATCTTATACGTGAAAATTTTAAACAATTTTTATTGAGTGACACACATGAATGGATTAACAAGATTTTATAGTCTTATTTTTTCCTGTTTACTATGCACCCCCAAAATATTTTTCTTTATTTTTGGAGAAATGGTCACGTTATGGACGATTAAATACAGAAAAAAAAAAAAGTGTACATTTTTTATATTTTACACAGAAAAAAATTAAAAGGTAATTTTTTTTAAACCCCTCATAATGTCTGCACCCCATTTTAAGCCAAAAATTTGGTAAAAAATATTTGGCGATTACGCGAGTAAATACTGTAGTTTGCAGTAAATGCCTCTTGTAAAATTGGCAAAATTGTTTTAGCTTTCACTTCCTATACATTTCGCCTCTCCTAGAGCAAACTACATTTAGGATGGCGGCAGATATTTCCCCAGGATCCTATCTTCACTGGAAAGATCTACAGCATCCATCTTCGGTGTAAGGGAAATACAACAAGAAGAGATGACTCAAAAAATTGCACAATTAAAAATTTACCTGCAGTCCAAGGTCACAACCACTTCAAAGCATAGAGAATGGAGTTCCCAGAACATGCCTACTTACAAAACACAGAACCCAACAATTAAAATAGAGTGAGCTAGCTAAAATAAAATTAAAAATTACTGAATTTAAACATTATCATCCAGGTGAGGTAAAAAATTAAAATATGTAATTTTGTTGTTCATCATTAAAATACAAAAAGTAATAAAAATATTAGACTACAAAGCATACAACGAAATAAAAATAAAACACAGAAGCAAAATTTCCTGTAATTTTATTACAAACAATTCTCTATGTCATCATCCCAACCATTATTAACAGCAGTTAATCCTTGTGCGTTCTGTCGCACAGCTTTACCAAGTACACTACACAAGAGTACTGGTTTTTGTATGCAATACTTGCTTTACTATTGCTCATTTTGAGGTGTGGTCACAGCCTGAATCGTGGCCGTGGCCTTAGTCAACCCTGCTCTGCACCAGTGCACAACATCTCTGCTACAATTAACCAACAACCATGTGTATGAGGCTCAGCCTTGAAACAAACACTCAATCCGCATCACCCTCATTTTAGCAACTAAGTGAACACAGTAGTACCCACAAACTGAGGAGAGGTACATGCTGACGTGGCAGGATATGGAGGCCAGTCAGATTTTAAAAAAATAGAGAAGGAAGAGCTAAGCACTTCACCAGGTCATCCTGACACCTTCCACTCTGTTTTCTGTGCAAGGGAACTTAAGGATAGCTTTCCCATTTTTCTTCTAATCTGTTCCATGCCCAAGGGGCTATCAATTCATAACTTCTGACATGTTTCCTGCCCAAAAGAACTTAAAGTCACCCATCCCTTCCTGTTCTCTGTCCAAGGGATATTCTAATCAATCCCAGTAGTCACCAATTTGTTTCCTACCCAAGAAAACAGTAGGATTGATTACCCCCTACCTATGACATATTTACTGCCCAAGGGAATGTCCAGATTATTCTTAACCTACCCCTGCTCACACGAGACATCTCAGAATGATTTAACATTGTGTGTTATTACTTCCACAACTGCGCTACTAAGTTTTTACCTTTTATTAACTGTAATAAAAACAAATGGTGCAATTGTTCGGTGCCCAACTTCAGACCACAAGTAGTTCTGTGTCCAGCCTGCAGGACACCTTCCACACAAATCACGCCCACCTACTTGGACTAATCTCTGACCAGAAATAGTGCCATTTTAAGCTTTACAGAGGTCTCTCCTATTTTTCTCACAAGGTTGCTGTATCATAATCTGTGTATCGAGTGTTGTAACTCACATATTGTGCGATGCAAATATTCAGTATAACAAATTTGAAGCTAGTAACTCTATGCCTACCTTGGATGACCTAATTACAGACCTCACTTCCAAAGACGAGGATTTATACATCACCGGGCTGATAAAACAAGCAACTGCCCAAAGGCAACAAGTATGTGCAAGCCAAGACAATCCTCCAGCAAGCTTGATCCCCTTACCTCAGAAGATATCAGGATACCTTCGTACCTTGCAAGAATTGTGTCAGCACTACAAACACTGACCGGCCCCAGTACAAACATGAAATCCAGATAACACTAGTTGCATCTTCCATGCTATTTGGTGGCAGAACCAGGGAACATATAAGAACAGAGACGTCACTTCCACTGTACACCTACTACTTTATTTTTAGAGGTATCTGAACTCGTACTAAACTGCAAACAAAATTTGTTGAAAATAACCACGAAAAATATTACAGTATACCCAAATTAGTTGTAATGTGTCAGTTGTGTTAGATAACATATGAGAACAGAAATTTGTTACTTTGCATGTTTAATGCAGAATTAAATAGTCTGTGTCGTGAAATACAGTAATTATTTATTGTGTAGGTTTTTGTATTGTAAGGTGGTATTAACTTAAGGGCCGGCTCAATCCATATGTTCAGTGTGGGAGAGATAGGGATTTCAATGTAAAATTGAAAGTCGCTTTACGCATTCAGTTTTCATGATTTAACTTTCAAACCAGAATTGTAATACAGATTTTGAAGACGACTAACTCGCTATAAGACGAAAAAATTATTTTCGTTATAAAAAAAATATTAAATAGATAGTTTAAATATTAAAATCGCTGCACGTTTCAGGCTATGTAGTTTATTGGGTTAAATATTATATAGCGAATTCCGTTACGATTAAACACATAAATAAGTCAGTGGTAGCGTAACTGTATCTCATCTACGAAAAGGGTAAGAGGTCTTTGCGTAAATGAAAAATTAGCGGAGTAATGGGTCGTGTACTGGGAGGTGCGCGCGCATCCAGAGGGGAGAGGGGAAGCGGAGCAGGCGGGCGTAGTTGCCACGTCTGTTATCATCCTGAGGAGCAGCCTTGAGCAGTATCTGCGCGGACTCATCTGTAATCTGAGCTACACTACAAGGAAGACGGCGGCCACGTGTGAATGTTGTCGGTGCGATAGTGTAACAGAAAACGATCCACAATGGGAAGAGCGAAGTGTAAAAATAAACGACTGCCAGTATATAGCCAACGGAGGTCTGTCAAAAGCTAAATACAGAATGTTCATATAGCTAAATTTGCCAGGCATGCAGCATGCATTTACGTTTGTATGTATACACAGTGACAGAATGTCATCAAGTCTTCAGGTAGATAAGCGTGTAACGGTTGTGGGTTTTACTATACATCTGAGATACATTAGGCCTAACCATTGAATAAAACCTGTCTTTACTCACTGGTCTAACCACGCAGTATTGTAGAGTCTATATCTGAAATGAGTAGTGTGTTTATGTACCGAACGAGTGTTATTGGTTTTGTGTAAGACAACAAATGCATTCATAAAGCTATATTTCATGGGTGAGATTTTGTATTATGTTAGCCGTACTTCTCATGATACTCCGAATTGTCGGAAGAGTGACGTAGGTTTCATACTGAAGACAGTTTCATTCCGTACGTTTAATTTTCACTAAGGGAATGTTTTAAAATACCTTTATAAGACTCTGCCAGTTGGATATATATTCATCCAACGCTGTATATTTTTCCCCTAGGTACAAGAAGAAAAAGGCGCACGTATAAAAGACTCGTGGCTGTCATTTAGCTCGAGTGATTATCTGATATGCCATAACCGAACTTTGGCCATTTACTGGACAAATAAGACAAGTTTATTACTTCATTGTTATATTTACACTATTTTTGTACATAAATTATAGAAAATTCTTTCTAGACACAAGTCAACATTAACTAAAACTGTGAACTTTGCAAAATGTATTCTATAAGATGTATCATTATTAAAAAAATATTTGACATAGGGCCTATTACATTTATATGTCTCACCTGAAATACAAATATTTTTGACTAATGCGAAAAGGCAGACCCAAAGGTAAGGAAGTTTAAAAACATAACTTCCTGGTTTTTTTTATTTTAAAGTGTGTTTCATTTTTTTTGTTACACCAAATAATTTATTTGTGACCTTGAAAATGATTACTTCCCCCCCCCCCCTCCATAGATGTTCAAAAATAATTTGTTACAATATCTATAGTCCTGTCACTATGAACAAATTTTATTTGAAACCAAAATATCTAGGGTTGCCGTGGTGGCTCTGATTGTTACTGTCGAGCTAAAACGAGCTGGCAGTTTGTGACCACGGTGTCTCTGACATGTGTTGCGATTTGCGAATGTGCAACATGTCTCAAATAATTTGATAACTTTTTTGACCGGCAGACCAGTATCGGCGACCGTATAGTCAGAAACATTTTAAAACACTAAAGTGGTTGTTCCATGGCATTAAACAGCATCTCTGTTCCTCTTTCCTAGTATTATGTCATTAAAAATATTTGCGTAGTTATTCGTTATTGATGCTCGGAGTTGTTAAATAGCTTTCAAATAAATGTCTATCATAAAAGTTGACACGTATATTTGTTCTACATCACTGTACCAAACAAACACTACTTACCATTTAAGAAAATATAAAGTAGAAAAATAAGGAATAACTGTTATTTTTGTAGTCACTATTTCGTTCTGGTTTGTATGCAGGCAGGTTGACAGAGCACGTTTGTGGATTCTGATATTATCACTTGGTTTAGTTTTTTTTAATGATAAATAGTGTAAGAATGAGTGAATTAATAAAATATTTGAATTCCTAATTTTTTATCTTAAAAATTCGCTTGAGTAGAGCATAAATACAACTAACTATGGCAATGTTAATTTTACATGTAGACTAAGGATATGTACTATAGGCCTGTTTACAACTAGAATATAAGCTATGTTTTAAATAGTGTTCAATAAACCACGGAGAGTCATTAAATGGTTAATATTTATAATTCTTAATGTCGGTAATCAATTGTGCGTTTAACGACGGAAATTGTATAGCCACTTCTTGTTATAGGGACCCCTAATTTTCGCGAAAAGAATTTTGCTCCTCTTTGTTTCAGTGACTTACATGCACATCTGCAGCTGTGATTCATAACCATTAATTGGACGTCTAAGTTGTGACGTGTCTTGGGGTTATGAAAGTAATTTCTATTTATAAATTTAAAGGCTTTTAAACTTTCTTTGTTTCACGCCGTGATAATCGGAGAGAAGGCAGGTAAATTATTGTTTCTTGAAGCTAGGAATAATACTGCTGTATTTGTGACAGTAATGATTCAACTGACTCTAGTATAAGGCCACACACATGTTACAAAAATAGGATTCTAATAAACTATCAACTGCAATGGAATAGGACATAATCTTAGAAGCGTCTCCATTCACTAATTAGTGTATGAAGGTTTTGTTGATCGTCTCGTAGAAAAAGCTCCACGAATCATTACAAATAAAACTACGTATTCAGCTGAGTTTTATATAAGTCTCATGGTCACATTTAATGCTGGAAATAGGCCTAGTATTGTAATGCGTCCTTACATAAAAGTTTGCCGGATAGCTTCAGTCGAGAGTCTCAAGAAGGAAGATACAATTAAAAAGTCAGATTCTCGAGTAAATCACTTGAAGTTTAATGAAGTTTGTCCAAAAATAACTTGTTACAAAAAATTTACATTGCTGTATCCCTCGGGATAAGATGTCTGATGCAAGGTTCACTTTAG
>PNEQ01004604.1:0-16533 GCA_003012365.1 Medauroidea extradentata | reverse complement strand
TTTTTTTTTTTTTTTTTAATGTTTGGGGCAGTGGCGACGTGAAAGCCTCCGCATCATCACTGCACCAACCATTTCCCCCTTTAATGTGACTTAATTTAAGTGACCCCAGTAAGTTTTCGTGAGACAATTTGTATAGTGACAATTTTTGAGACTCAAATGGACAAACACAAATTTACACCCAGCCCGACCTGGGAATCGAACCCAGAACCCCACGCACCAAAGCCGGCCGCTCAACCAACTGAACCATGGGGGGTCGGTTCCACTGGACTATTGCGAATACTTGAAAGTGGAGTAGTAGTGAGAGTCGGTTTTAAGATAACAAACTTTGTTATGGAAATGCAGATAGGTATTTGTGAATTTACTAACAACGGTAAGGATATCAGTTTACTTGTAGTTGTACATAATATCGTAATAGTTGTTTTAGGTAGCATATGCAACAGTGTTACTTTTTAAAGCACTTGTTCATTTACAAAGTTCAGTTTAAATCTCAATGTTCGATCATTATTGGTGGCACAGAAAATATTTCATGAATTAAGATTGCTAAGGAAAATTTCAGTGCAATATCAGCTTAGTATAGGGGACAGGATGCTTGCAGCTTATCACATGACCAGTCTTGCTATGTAAGTGTAATACACCTTTGTCACAAGCTTGGTTCAGGTTTGTAACAAGAGTTCTGAGCAAGCTTGCTATGGCAAGCCAAAATCAAGTGAAATGTAAGCTGGCAAACAGGCTTGCAGCAAGTCTGCTAAAAGTTGCCTAGTTGACACTTTTTTATAGTTTTGCAAGCTTACATACTAAACATCATTTAATGTTAACTTGTAAGCAATCAATCTTAACACAAGTTTGCAAGAAGTTTAACTGCAAGCATTTTTCTTAAATACACTTGCAGAAAGCTCGTCAAGCTAAATAATACCTATGCCAGCATAAAAGCTTAAGTCAAATGCAAGGCTTGCAGTAAGCCTACCAATGCAACTTTATAACTGCAAGTCAAATGCAAGGGTTTCAGTAAGCAAACATGTTGTGTGGGAATGCACATTACATGTTCGTTGAGCATACCAAATTTGGTTAGAATTCACTTAATAGTTACAGAGATATACCGTATCACACATACAATTCAAATGGCTAACATTTTGAAAGACAGTGCAAAGCGTTTTTGAAAAGTATAAAAGTCAGGTCCTATTATTTTATAGAGTTTGGTTGAAATCAGTGCATGTGTTCAAAATATATTTGGGGTGGGGGGGAGGGGCCCATAAACAGCCACAAAAACAGACACACAGACAGTAAGGTAATCTATAAGCCAATTTTTCCTTAGGAAGGCAGACTAGAAACTGTTGTCTGTTTTATTTTATTTTTTATTTTTTTCATTCTTACCACCTGTTTTTGTCATGGTACCTATGCTGCATGACTTGCGAGTACCTTGCTACATTTGTACATTAAAGTAATAAGCTCATTTGTGGCTTGGTAACCTGTTCATGAAACAGTATTAAAATATTATGCAACATATCTAAGGTCCATGAATATTACACTCAGAAAAGTTTCGTCTATAGAATATTAAATTTTCATATTCAGGTTCAATAGGTAAGTATACAAAGTTGTCGTAACTCGAGATATCAGCATATTTTTAGCGGTCTATTTTCAGCAGGTTTTCGAGTAAAATAATACGAAAGGCCTTTAGGTCACAATTTTTAACAGGTAAATCAATGAATGTGTAAAACATTTAACAGTTTTGTAAGAATCTCCATAATCTGTAGGCCAAGTGGTAGATATTTCATGAATTTTTCGCAAATACTTTGTGGAACAAGCGGGTGAGCGATTGGTTTCGTCAGCTCTGCAGCCGAGTTCAAGCGCAGCTCCGCAAGTGGGGTAAGGTCCGTCCATAAAGGCTGCAGCTGCAGGTGTCCTTGCTAAGTTCTTTGCGCGTGCTGATGTGGCAACAGGATACAGTTATCTGCTTACGCGCCGTCACACTATTCGTCTGAGCCGGCCACCTCACCCTTCCTCCCCGTCCTGCCGCCTGCAACCCTATCTAGGCGACGATTTCAACAAACAATGCTCTCAGAGCCGCCCGTTAAATTAGACGTTTACAAAAATTAACTCGCTAGATGTAGCAAGGTAATCTCGGTAACACTGCCAAGTTAACCAAGTTACGATCAAATGCACAAAAGAAGTAAGATCGGTTCACTTTCTGGACATAAGAGAACTTAACCCTTATCACATATTTAACAGTACTCTTGTTAAAATTTCACTCTATTAAAACTAACCTAGGTTATTCCTAATAAATTACATATTATGTTATATTTAACAAACGTATCTTAAATAAGAGTTACAAATTTATTTTGGTTAGGAATTTTTTTACGGATTAAATATCAGCATTTTCGGCAGGCTAAAGGATGGCAAACATTTACAATTTGGAAATGTGTAGTGCATTACTGCACTACAAAGGAACTACAAGTGAATGTTACAGTGGCTACATGCACTGAAATAATAACATAGGTAAGTACTAAAATTTGTTCACTCTAAAAGCATACAAACAGTGTCAACATCACCATTGTTACACTAACGAAAAGTATTTTGCAGGCAACAGCATTCACTATTAAGCATAAACATGCTCAAACAATATGACACATACGAAAAAATGCATATTGTGGTATGTCTGCTAACTCAGTAGTAATGAGTTCTTGAATATTTTGTTAGTAGGATCAACGTGCCAAACCAGGAATAGGCATAGGGAACAAAATTCTGCTGCTTCATTCTCTTTTTGTATTAAAAATGAAATCTCACCCAAGAAGAAAAATGTTCTCCATTGTGGTCGATAAACTTTAAAGTACAAAACAGTGGCAAGTTACATAAGGGTTACGTTCTTGAGTCAGTTACTTAACTCGATATTTTTGTAAACTGTGCTAGTACAAACTGATATTCTGTACAATTCTAACCTGGTCTAATAAAACAGGTCTGTCAAATTGGCAACAGAAATATACAGCTTCTGCACATTTTCCAAGAGAAGCAGTACTTTTGTTAAGAGCCCTATTCAATAGGTGCTCGACACTGCGTCTGAGGTCCAGAAACAGTCAGGCAATAAGGTCCAAACCACGGTCGTAGAAGAACAGGTCTGGACACTCGCCTATCTGACAATGTATTTTGCTTGACCCCCTTGTTGTTTGGCTGTAGTTCGTCAAGTTACCGAGAATGTCGTACTTTTTGGCGCTGTTTTCCGGACGGTCGGACTCAAACTCCGTTCACTCTTTTCCATCGTTAAATTTATAAAGTAAATAAAGATTGCTGGAGCCTTTTCTTAAATTTGTGAACGAAGAAAGTATTTCATAAATTGATAAAAAATACGTTTTGATAAATTGTTTATCTTAGCGGAAAGGAAGTGGGCGGAGTTTAGTCCGACCGCCGTAACATCAGCGCCAATAAAACACAACATTCTCGGTAACTTGGTGAACTATAGCCAAACAACAAGGGGGTCAAATATCCAGGCGAGTGTCCAGACCTGTTCTTCTACGACCGTGGTCTAGACTAGTTCATGTGGTTAAGTTTCAAGTGTCTGGACTTAGCATAAAAGTGATGCGAACTTTAGGGATCTTGAATCCAGCCATAGATTTTTCTTCCTTTGAAATAAATTACCATTCTGTCATCCACTTCCAAAACAGAACAGTTTCATCTTTCTCAATTATTTCTGCTAGGACTTCAGGAATTTAGCTTGGTGCACCTGTATTACCACTTGCAACCTTGTACGTGAACTTGTCAAGATTCGCATGCTTCTTGAATTTCAAACCACTTAGTGCTCCCCTGTTTTTACTGTATTCAAGAAAAATTAATTTTTAACCCTAGAGCAGCTATCAAAAATCTGTTCGTTGTTTTTCAAGACAGTAAATGTTATGGTTTTGGTTTATTTTGAATCTAACGTTATGTTATTTCACTTATAAGCCGAAACTGTGTAATTTCTTGTTAAAAAAAAAAAAAAAAAATACACGACTATCCACGTATGTATTTTTCCTCGGCTTTCCTCTGCAAACCCTTGAGCTTTTACTGTCTGTTTTAAGCATTCGTTCTTATGTTTGGATAAAATTTTATCAGTGAACAAACAATATCTGCAGAAATAATAGTGTTGTCGTAAACCTTATGCAAGGACGAATCTCGGCTAATCTTCATAGAGGGCAAGAAATAGTGAGTAGAAATTTTGGCACCAGCGGTGACCTCTCTAACCTGGCGCCTGGTAGGTTACCCTCCACTGCCTGCCCTCCTCTTGATCTCACAGCACTTTCTTCATACGAGATAACATGCAATACTGCTGTCTGCAGATGCTGTGATCAACGAGTGAGTGCATGAGTGAGAGACTTTGGCAAGCACTCAATGTCGAGGTCATTAGCACAGGTGTGGGGTGGCATGAAGTGAGTATGGAGAAATTATGGAATGAAAGAGTAAGAGAAACTAGAGATCCCTGAGAAAACCCACGGACCAACGGCATTGTCCGACACGATTCCCACATACAAAAATTCAGGGACCGATCCTGCTGGAAATAGAACCAAGATCACCTTGGTGGGAGGCGAATGGTCTGATAAATTTGGACACAGCAGCACCCTTGTGATCAACAAAACCGCAGAGAAGACAGATTAGAGAGCCACACAGCGAGCATCACACGTGTGCACGAGCTGTTTTGTTATCAGCCACAATCTCATTCCACACTTTACCAAGGTTACACATCTCAGTCAAAGAGTTGCGTAACTGCGAATTTACGTACGTTTTACCTTACGTAACTCAGCACCTGCCTGTACCATGGCAGCATTCCTTATCTCTCTTCTCCAAATAACTACCCAAAGAGCCTTGGCGTAGCACGTGCTCCTCACATCGCTGCCACCTTGCAATTCTCTACCACAGTTACTCTCTACTCCCTCCTATAAAGCAATAAAAATATTTCTGCTTTGTTTTAAACACGACCTTAGAATAACTTCAAGCACGAAAGTCACATCAAGCCAACCATGTTCACCAATGTGGCCAACTTAGCTTCGAGTCGTAACTCATTCATTTGATTACCGAGTTTCATTAAGATTACTGAATTTCCGCATGTGGACTTAGTAACATTAATTGCATCTGAGAAATTGAACAATGATTTTAAGTTGAAAACTAAATTATTAAGTAAAAAACATGTACTCTGGTTATCCAACGTTCAATGTTGGAACTATCCCAGGCACTTACTGCCAATAACAGCATCATAGGCCAACCTAGTGTCAGGCCCTGTACAGACCAGACATTTGATAAGCCCACTAAAAACCACTCCGAAGCTTAAGTGTCCTCGAAAATCACAACAATTTCAGTGCATACTGAATTAGTAGTCTTTGCTATCCAAATCCACAGGACCCCCAGTGGAAAGATGACAATTATAGTTGAGCAACTCTAACCTCCTCCAAAGTAAAGGAACACTAGTGCCTGTGCTTATTCAAGGGGAACCATGTGGCTTTTTACTGTCGTCACTCACAGAGGAAGTAACCCCCCAAGGGAGAGAGAGGTTTTTTGGTGAAATGAGTAAGTTAATACACCATTCTAGAATGTAAATTTTTCCATTAAAATCTTATTCTAAAAAAATCCAACATTCAGGCATTTGTGATGAATCAAAATCAGTGTTTTGGCAGTAATGCAGAAAAATGCAAGAGCTTGTATAAATGAGGTTCAAATGCACTTCCTTATTCTACTAGCAACCAAAATATTAATTTTAAAAAATTATGAGGTCTTCAAAATAATATCAACATAAATACTTTGTTAGCAGTTGAATTCTAATAGGATCCATTAGACTCTAGTGTATTATACTCGGGATTTGATAACCCACCTGGCGGACTCCTTGTATTGAGCGAGCTCATAGTGCGCCTTGCCGAGCATACATAGAACCCAGCCTGTGTTGCGCTGCTGCGGAGGCAAGCCGTTAAAGCACTCTATGGCCTTGTGACAGTTGAACTGGGACAGATGCAAGTAGGCCGTGCCGATATCCCGCAGCAACATCATTAAGCCCTCTGCAAGCCACGTTACAAATACCCATTACTCTCAAGCAGCATGAAAAAATTATAACATATTATAGGGACAACCTATTTTTGGTAACGCATGAAATCGAAAAATTGCAGAAGAAATTTAAAATTTTCAACATATGCAACAGTACAATCATCTCTTGTTCAAGAAATTGATTATATGTGAATCAACAGATCTATTTTAAACCATATAAATGATTTTTCAGTGTGTCAAGTAGACATGAAAATGGTATTTGAGTGAACAGATGCTAACATGTTTGTATTATGATGTGAATATATGAGTAATATAATTTTGCTACAACAGTATGATTAAAACAAAAAAATGTATGTTACTGATGAAGCACGTATCACAGAATTAATGCCAAAGGAAATGAGACAGACCACAAATATCCTCTACATTATGTGTAAAAAGTCTGTAACAAGTTACATATTTAGGTATAAATATTATTGGAGGCTAAAAATTTCAAAATTAAGGAGAGCAAAATTTTGTGTCTAGAAATAGATACTATATAGATGAAATATAAATTAAGACATTCTAGATATTAATGTTATTCAAAATTATCATTCTTTGTCACATGTTTCTTTTGCCATTGTATTACGAACACAGTAAATTATTACGTGAGTAAATTTAGCAGTGTTGCAAAGTGTTGACTTGATGGAAAGTACCTGATGGTAAATACCTACAGCCTAAATTAACTGAAACATTTTATTGCACTTTTTTGTTTATAATGTCTGAATGAGATCAATAAATAATTTAGGTGAGGAAAGAAAGTTTTATGGCCCATAAGCAACGAGGTCTTAACAGCTGATGAGGGTGAAGTGAGGTGAAGCGACAACACAATAGCCATTTCCAAGCCAGGATTCGAACCCAAGACCTCTCACACCATAAACTGGTGCCTAACTGACTACGCTACAAAGGCTGGTTAAATAATTTAGGAAACTATATGCTGGTGACAAATGATTTTATCAATTTGTTTCCACCAACCCATTCACATGCGAGATTTGTATGAAGAGATCTTCAAATGTAAATTCTGTATTAAAAATATAGACAATATTACCCCACATCTGTTGCATGAAAAAAAAATATTTAGCAACATTTTTAGTAACATGACACAAACATAACAAAAAAGTACCAGTATCACATCATCAAAATTGTATTTAACATAATTAAACCTTAATTTCATACAAACTTAAAAGCCATAAACCAAAACGAAAAAGAAACACTTCAATATAACTTATGAATATGTATATCCAAATAGCACATGAGAAAAGGTTAAGTCAATGTAGAATCGCACACTTGCAACAAGAAAAATACTATTTGAAGCTTTCCATGTAGCGGCGTTTAAATAAATTCACATTCATTGCACCAGTAAAAAATTTGTTATATTCTTGTCAATTACACACATTTACATCAGTTCTAAAATAATGCTTTACGTGCACTAACATAAATAACAAATGTAAACAAATCCACAACTTGCATGGTATACCAACCTCTGCATTATCTACTGTGGCATACAAAATAGGGTGTCTTCCATTTACACGTATATTTGAGATATTGCCCGTTGTTTCACATAGATACAACAAGCAAATGAAAACTGCCCTGTTTTTGTTTTTATCATGTTGGTAAACTGTTACAGTAATAGGATGACACAATAATAATAGTAATTTTATCCATTCTTAACACATAGATTCTGCGATAAAAAAAATTAACATTTCAGTTGCCAATATTCAGTGAACTTGTAATTTTTGTTTCCATATCATGTCACAAAGTTATAATTAGGAATGTTTTTAACCCATGATATTCTTAGTTAAATTATATTAGGATGTTGCTGTATGCAATTCCAAATGTAAGTGTAATATTTCTGGAACTGTGCCAGTAGAAAAATTTGTCATATTTTTTCCCTCCTGATTTCCTGAGTGAAAAAAAATTTCCAGCCAGAATTTTTCCCTCTGAGTAAATTTGCTTTCCCGCACACCCCTACCTTTAACCCTAATTTTATAAAAGGGTACTTCAAAAACATGCAAATATTTTCCAAATTTGCTTACACATAAGTAACCAACTGACTTATATGAACTACAGTATATCTGTACAGTACAGAAAGTCACTTACCTGCCGATTGTTTTTGTAGTAAGAGTGCTTTTTGTGCCACATTCTGCATTGAGCTGTTAGTAATAAGTCTGCTCTCTGAAGACGTTATCGTCTCTGACTTTTCCTTCTCACTACGATTCCTCTCATTCAAGTCGCTGAAACTTGTTTTGTTCAGGTTAGTTTTAGACATTCGTGATTTCGTCTTTCGAGATGGTGACTTTGGTGTAACAAATTTATTTCTATTTGGGCTTTTATTGTTTTCCTAAAAGAGCAAAAACAATAAATATTACACAAACCATTTACACTCCTACTTCTTTAACCCATTCCCTGTTAATTTATAATATTTTTTTACAAATTTTGCAAAATATTTTTAGGCTACTATACCATTCAATTTTTGTACAGTTTTAGGTTATAAATAAAGTTAATTAATACAATTAACTTTTTTAAAATTACCGAAGAATTCATTTTTTCTTTAATAAAATAGTTTTACATATGGAATAACAGAATTACGGTACGAGATAACACGGGCAAAACTAGGAAGGGTTAATCTGCAAATCTGGCAATTCTACAATGAACTTGTAACATTAATTTTAAAAGAGTGACATACGAAAAAGCAGGTAGTTGGCTACTGAATACTATAACTGTTGGAAATAATAATCGCGAACAATATAATATTATAAAGTAAGTTATGTTGGTAGTTGTGTTATGGAGTGGGTTTTTTGTTTGTTTGTTTTTTCTTAGTAGTTCAGTTGTCGCTTGTCGTCATGTTGTTGCGTACGTCTTTCTAGTAGTGAGTTTGAGTATGTGAATAAAAGTGCTAAAAGGAATAGTTTCAAACAGTGGCCGCCGGTCAATGTTTTGAGCTCAATGCTCTGAATATAATGTTCTTCACCCCCATCCCCCTTAAATAGCTATACTTTCTTTACCTACTAATAATCATAATTTACTCAAAGGTTAATACTTTTGCTTTACATCTATTAAGAAATTGCACTGTGTTTCAATGAAACCAGTGATATTTTTATGTGTCTCAGCAATGTAGCCAATAAAGTGTGTTGTAAAAATTACCTTCAACTTAAAGAATAAGGTTTAGTTTAGTATTACTTGTAATTTATAATTAGTTTTGTCTTCTTTGAAAAAATAATATTCAACAATATTCTCAGAGTATGTCTGATCAGCAGATATTATAAGATGTCAAACGTGTTCACCAGCCATAATACACACATTGTTGTACAGCTGTTGCATGGCATAGTCAGCACCTTCACATACGTATGCAACTTACCCAACAATACAAAACTGGTTTAACTTGCAAAAGAAAAAAAAATGCCTACAGACAGTTCGTGATAATGTGAGTAGCCTACTTACAACAAAAGCCCTGTTTAAATTCTGTTTTCAGCTAGCTTGTATCTTTCCGCTGCATACTAACATGTAAAATCTTCTGTTAATCCCCTTTAACAAATGTTACATGCTTAGTAGAGGTTGGTGAAACTGGGCCATTGACTTTTTTTGTGGTTACATTACACTGCTCCAAAAAATGTTATCTACAATATACAAGTACGTATTCATTAAATATACAAACAATGAATACCACTAACAGCAAGTTAGTATAAATACCTGCGAAGTAACTTCTATAGCCTACAATCTCAGTTTATGTACATTTGTTCCTCTGTGTTTCCTCACAGTTATTGTGTGCCCGATTCGTCGATAAAATGCCAACAATTTCACATACGAGATGTCTTAAGACTACACTAGAGTTCAGCTTGTCTAAATGCAGATGCAATTTTATAACACATGCGGAGTAGGCCTACGCATATTTTCAGACCCGCATCGGCATATCATGTTGATACGATTAAATAAATATTCCGAAAACTATAAGTAAATAACTCCTTCAATTATAAAAAGTAGACGTTTCATGTGCTTGTCCACTCTAAAATCAACATATACACTGTCCAACTCGTTTTATTATCAGATAGGCCTTAGGCCTACGATATTTGTGATTACAATTATGAAACATGTAAATAAATTTGTGCAGTTCGTGCCACGTCAGATTCGGAAAATAAACCTGCCACGGACACAAACCTTAAAATATGTTTCCACTTACATACGCTCAAGCAACACAGAATTTGCACAAAATAAATCAATATTGTAAAATTCGACTTACCAAATAATCCCATCATAAAGCATCTGTAATTTATCCATTTCGTCAGAGACTAATAACATAGATTCTACGGCAGTTCATTATTTACGCACAGTATCACGTCAATCACGCCCGCAACTTACAATAACAATACATGGTAACGTAAGTTATTCTAAGTCAGCTACACGTCCATGCGACACCGAACATTACTTTGTATACCAGTCTGCAATGTACAAACACGTGTGCGATATGAGCGGCCAACATTGTCAACACGCTGACGTAACTGTCGCGTGCTTGCACAGTAACTAGCAGGACTACTCTGCTCATTGCACGTGTTGATAAAGGCGAGGTTCCCACATCTCTGTACGCCTCTGGCTAGTGCAGGGAGTAGGAAAGGGGACTGACAGTCGTGTGCTAGTCAGTGGTAGCCCTGAGCCAGGTTTACACTACAGAAAAGGGTGGCTTACATGAACAAAATTACTTGAGAAAACTCCGTCTGCCTGTAAAAATTACCGCAAAGCAGTCAATCTCTTATTAAGAATGGTTAGAAGTATAAATTGTGGCACATTACCTGAAATTTAGTAACATTAAGTACATAATAACTTTGTAAATGTTTACGCAGTGCTAGAGCACGAGAGCACGGCCTTACGCACCGCCACTGGTTTCAACAATAACATTCCGACAAAAATTCACAAGTATTTAAAGAATTACACGTACTTGCAGGAAGGCATACTCAAAAACCTTTGCATTTTTCGTGTATATGCATAATATTTGCAATATTTTGTTGGCCGGGTTCCCAGCACTTCAGTTCTGCACTATTTAAGCCATGGGACAGATATAAAACCCACTCTCCTCCCCTTGGTGTGAATTTCCAAAACAGAGTTTTTTTATTTGGTTTTTATGTTGAAGAGAGCACGGTCATGGAACATAAAAGGTATACCTATTATTCATGATGGAACATTCACCACAGTTTAACCACGAAAAATACAAACTTCTAAATTGAAAGCAAAAATACATAACCGTTTTGGGAAACCAAACTAAAAGTGCACGCTTGTGTATTCGTCATGTGTACTACCCAGACAAGACATAGAGCAGCATCTGAAGCTGCTGCATCAAATACGAAAAAAAAAAAAAAAAAAAAAATACAAGTAGTAACCATGATTTTGGAAACATCATGTCATACAGACTTACGAAAATTAGTCTTCGATACCATGGATATATGCAATGCAGTTACTAACAGTGAATCGAAAATGCCTACATGCATGAATTTAGAAATGACTGTCACATATACCACAGGAATTGTGGACTTGGTAACTTTGATAAACAATAATGTTCATTGTGTGTTACAATCACAATTGCTTGAAATGCAAACCTCTTTATACAACAAACTTCCATGCAATGATCAACAGCTCTTTAAAAAAATATCTACATTTGGAAATATTGTTTACCAGATATGTAGTTCTGAAAATTCTTACCTAGAAAAAAAATTGATTTAGGAAAGGGACAACCCATTCCACATATAGGATTATGATTTAGGAGAGAAGTATAGAAACAGAGACATTGATTACTGGCAAAGATATTCCACCAAGCAAATAATATTTTGTCAAATTTTTTTGCGAAAGATAGTCAGGCCTTATTTTGTTCAAAAGCACACAAGAGTATGTCATTGTGGCAACAATATCACATTGTGTAAACAATACTGTTGAAAAATCTTCACAATAAGACTTCAGAGTACTCTGGAAGTTCAGAATCTTCATTAAAGAGTCTAGACCAAGAATATGTTAAGTCGGATTTACAACGATCCGTCGCGTCTGCCTGTCATCCGTCCGTCAGTTTTTTGGCCAGTTCCGTCCGTCAGAAATGCTAGCGATTTACAAAAACCCGTCATCCGACCGTCGTTAATCCTTTAATTTGCAACGCTACCAATGTACAAACAGAAAACTTCTGTGGAATATAAAAAAATACCTTAAATATATTATTTATTTTTACAGATTTTTACTCAATCTATAGCTACTTATAATTGCAAACATTGTTCTTCGTCACAAAGAAATTTAACGAGTGTAAGTATTTACTAATTAAATTACTTACGGTGTAATGTGAGTAAGCATTATGTAAATAATAATTTCGGTTGGTGTTTTAATTTTTCCTGGATGCCAAAACTATCACTATCGTATTATAAAATATAATTTATAGCATCATCTAAAAAATATAAAAAAATTCACAGCCTTCTTATTAAAATAAACAGTTAAAACTGTCGTCGCCATCTTTAGAAGGCTGTAATTTCACCCGTCCGCCCGTCAAAAGTTAAAGCTTGGCAAGCTTTCGACGGACGGACGGATAGAATTATTCCAGACACCTGATTGGCTGAAAGTTACGTGATCGACGGACGGATGACAGATGGACGGACGCGACGGATCGTTGTAAATCCTGCTTTATCAGTGAAGCTGACCTAGAATTTTATTTTGATTACTAGCCTAGAGGCCTTTTCCCATATCTCTCTTTGTTTACATATCAAGAAAGTAGCCTAAACTAATTTAAATACACCCACCTTAAACTAAATTAAGATTGAAGGATTTTACGGGTGTAAAGGAGTAACTAAAAACTTTATAACATGGCATTAAAAACAGAGAATATTCAGATAAATGTATTGGAGTAGATCTATCTTCATTGCAGTGCAATACTGTATATACTATGTACATCAATTTATTGGAATGTTGGTAACTAAAACATTTAAATTAATTTTTGTAACGTTGTAGGTTTACATATTTTCTTTTGTTGATAAAGGGATTGAAATACCATATTTACTCGCATATAGGGCGCTGCAATTTTACCAAATTTGATGAGGAAAAATGAGGTAGGACCTACAAGCTAATTTTTTTTTTTTATTTAATTTTTGAGGAAATTTTTTTTTGCGAAATTGCTTGAAAATGCTAAACTACCAGTAAAGAGGTTTATATAGGTATATACAGGCAAATTTATTTACAATGTACACATAGTTAATTAACCAAGCAAATTTTCATAATAAGAACCAAACACAAAAAAACTAAAGACAACATTGCATAAAATCAATCAAAAATACATACTTCATTATTACAGGATTATCACAGTATCACAGTCAAAATAATACAGTCTGAACACTCACCAAGTGTTTACCTACTCGTTATCTGAGTCAGACTAGACGCAACAGACTCAGCTGGGTTGTCAACGTCGCCGGAGTCGCAATCTTGTTCCCACATCGCATCATCTTCAGTATCGTCTATTGCGCAGGAGATTCCAGTTTTTTTTAAACTCCTCACAATTATATCGGGCACAATGAGAGCCCAACTCCTCTTGATCCATTCACACACCATGAGCAACGATGGTCCTTTCAGTTTCCCGCCTTTTGTCACCTCTTGTGTTCCGCTGGCCAACCACTCTCTGTACAGGCTATGGAGATGCCTCTTGAAAGGCTTGTTCAGAGAGATATCAAGCGGTTGTAGCATCGCCATCAGGCCACCCAGGATAACTGCAATGTCTGTCCTTGACTCTTGCAGTTTTGCCTTAACGCCCTCAACCACGCGGAAGCTATCCCACACTAACAAGGCCTTTTGTTTTAGCTCGCCGCCCCTCCCACACAGTTTGAACCCAATCATTTACAAGCTCAGCATCCACCCAACCCTTCACCTGAGCACGGACATGAATGCCCGAAGGAAACTTCTCTCCCTTAGGCAGAGTCTTCTGCTTAAAAATTACATAAAGCAGTGACTCTTGTCCGTCGGCCATCACTGCCAGCATTACTGTACAATGCATTCTTTCATTTCCATTAGTAAGGATCGTCACACTTGAGTGCCCCCTCTCGTTGACTGTTGTGATCTGTGGCATGTCGAAAAAAACTGGCGTTTGATCTGTATTTGCAATCTGCGAGAGGAGGTAGTAATTCATTTGCCGCATCCACAGAACGAAGTGGTGGAACTCTGACACTTTGTTTTCAAAGTCCTTCTGCAATTTTTGGCAGAGGGATGTTCTCCGTCAAAGAGAAAAATTCTCACGTCACATGAACCTGGTTGCCCACTCATGACTGGCTTTGAAATTGCAGTGCGGTATGCCCCATGCACGTGCTATCCCTCTCCCCTTGCACATTATCATTTCTAACAAAACGCTGCAGGCATTGTTCCGAAATTCACGAACGTATCGAGTCACCTGCGCATCAACTTCAGGAAACTTGCCACGTTTCGGTCCTATGAACGCATGCCTAGTAGAAGTAGTGTTTTTCAAGTTGTCTTTTTGTTTCCTCCAGACACGAATAGGTTTCTGACTAACAGAAAATGCCCGTTCTGCGGCCCGATTCCCCTTCTCTTCTGCAAAACTCTACTACCTTAGCACAATTGAACGAGATAAAACAATGGCATCACAGCATCTTCAGCATGCTCAAATTCCTTCCTCCCATGCAGTCAATCAGGACATGCCATTCAAGGTTGAACCAATGATAAGCACCTATATGGTGAAACCTGGACCACACGCCACATGAAAGCAGGCTATTCCATTTTGTTTACCGCTGTTCAATTTATTGTACCCGTTCACTCGTTCGTGCATGGCACGCCGACCGCCGACCGTTCGGGTCTCAGTAACCGTCATTAAATTAAGGTGCAACCTATATGGGGGCATCTTAAATACCAAATTCAAGACCTCAAAATATGGGTGCGACCAATTTGCGAGTAAATACAGTATTCTATATCGTGTAAATAAAATAATTATTTTCAATTCCGTAATGAAGAATTTAAAAGTTAATTAAATTGATAAAACACTTGCTCATATAAATAGGTAACAAATGATTCCATTAGACTTCAAAATTCCGGGTAGCATAGCCCAATAATTTACGTAATTTGGTTTTCACATTCCCAATATACTGTACTCATTACTAACTAGTTGCTGGTATAAGAACAATAAAAGGAGAAATGATCAATTGTTAATGTGAATGGTGTTTCTTTTGGTTCTATATGTACTTCTGATTACGTGCTCAGCAATAACCAATCCAGTTATCATATTCCTCCCTCTTCCCAACATGTACAGTCCAACCCATTTAAGAATTCCGTATTTTAACAGCAGATGCTACCACTATTTGTAACACGTGCCAGAATAATATACCATTTAAAACACTCAAAAAAAAGTAACACACCAACCGAAATTATTTTTTACATAATGCTTACTCACATTACACCATAAGTAATTTAATTAGTAAATATGTATTTATGCTCGTAAAATTTCTTTGTGGCGAAGAACAGTGGTTGCAATTATAAGAAGCTACAGATTGATTAAAAATTTGTAAAAACAAATAGTATACTTAAGGGAATTACTTATATCCCACAGAAGTTGTGTGTTTGTACATTGGTAGCACTGCAAATTAAAGGAATGACGACAGAAGGATGACAGGTTTTTGTAAATCGCTAGCATTTCTGACAGACGGAACTGGCCGTAAAACTGGCGAACGGACGGAAGACAGGGCGCGACGGACCATTGTAAATCTCCCATTACTGCCTTTGGCCATAGCGGTTAAAGTAAAATTACATACCATATTTACATCTCTTGTCATGACGCCATCAAAATACAAGGAGAACAATGTTTCCAATTTTTTTGACGGTAAGTATAACTCATTTCAAAAATTACCATATGGAAATGCCGTGTTAGTTTACTCCATAATAATGAAGATGGCAAAAATGTTCAATACAACTAAAAAAAGCAAACACAGATCCCTATGGAAACAAACTTTGTTTCCCCACAACACGGGTGATACCAGAGGGTGTGTACCTCTAATTATCCATTCAGAGTACACACAATTTTTACGTCTTGTAGAGAGAAAAATATAATGATTTTAATATCTCCTCATTCCTTATTTAAGGAAAATGCAGAGAACTCTATTTGTGTTTTGCATTTCAGCTCAAGTTTATGCCATTCAAAAAATATATATACACTGCTTCCTCGCTTATCTGAACTAGTCGGGGGACGAACCGGTTCAGTTTTCTGAATTGTTCGGATAAAACAGCAATTTTTTTGTTTATAAACAAATTAGGTATTTTCGTATTGAAGCAACACTCATGTGCTATAAGAAACATGATGAACATATATACACAAACTGTTCATTGAATTTTATTTTACACTTTATGTACATAATACTGAAAAATTAAAAGTAGTACAAAATTAAATGTACCCAAGAATCTCGGCGTAACTCCGCGCTAAAGTAATCTGGCAACGCTGCTTCCCGCCCGGACGACGCTCCGCAGCCAGCTGATCAAGCTTCCCCGTCTTGCTTTGTT
>PNEQ01004603.1:0-46030 GCA_003012365.1 Medauroidea extradentata | reverse complement strand
CGAGAATTATGCGCACGCGCAATCACACGATGTTTACAAATGCATGCACGTAGCAATCACTCAAAAACGCTATTTTTTATTGTTACGATGCAACAAAGTCCTGTTTCCGTAATAAACTAGAGATCATCCGTAATCCCGTAATACGATGGCTAAATCCGTAATAATTACGGAAAATCCGTAATACTTGGCAGCTCTGTATATGACAAACGTTAGACAGAAATCACTAAGTATTCCTTATGTGCTGATGAGGAATGAAGTAACTTACTGTACAGCTGCACTTGGTGCAGTTATCCTTCTTCCAGACTTCGTCACTCTTCCTCCAGTTGCCATCACTGTCCATACACTTCCCAGGATGCTGTTTGCTCATCTGACAGTGGTGCTCCAACTTTCGAACCTTTCGTCGTAGCTGCTTGATTGTTTTCTGGAACTCTTCTAGCACCGTTTCAATCCCTTCTATCCGCTCTTCGTCTATCTCGTTGTCATCAGCATGCACATCGTCGTCTGGACTAGTGGTCGGTGTATATACGTCGTCGTAAAGTGTTGTGTTGTCTAGCAGGTCTGTCGCAGTCGGTTTGTCGCTGGGGTAGGAGAAATCTATGGCTCTTCGTGATCGAATCGTACTTAGTTGTGTGATGGTATTAAACTCTCCAGAGTGACTGCAGTCTGTAAACAAGGTTCACATTGCATGTGGAAGATAAAGAACAAATTAGAAATGAAGGATAACTCCACTTTGTTTATAGACATTTTAGTGAGTCATGTTACAATCACCTTTTGACTATGCTTGTGTAGTGTCCCCACATTTGTAATTGCTACAACATAAACATGATCAAAATTTATTTCTTAATTTAACTAGCTGATTGTAATGTTTAGTATATTTTCTGGTTATTTGGTACATTATCTTGGTGGTTCACACAAGTGGATCTGAATTAAAAACAAAACCTAGCTAGTAGAAAAATTACCTTTCAGAAATAGCAGATATTCCTAGTCAAAATACATGTCCAGAAAATGTTGCATCCATTAAACAGAACTTTCGTGTAATGTAAAACATTTAATGGAATATTGCATATCAAAATTACAGCATGTTAAATTAGTTACAGTCTCTATGTGCTAGTCTGTCAATAAGTTGTAACAAATTAATTCTTCAATGTAAAATTTTGTTGAAACATGTGGACATTAAATTTGATATTTCAAGCTTTTAAGAAATAAATGTTGTGCACTAATAAAACACACTCTCTACATAAAGAAATTTTTGTTTTCAATGTAATGGTATTCCATTCACAAAAAAATTGTCAAGACTTGCCATTTAGCAGAATATCACTTTGTGCCAACGAAACCTGATTATTGTGTTTGTAGGTTAAACTATTCACACACAAAATATGTTCAATAGATATGGACAAGATTTTATAGTTTTATTTTTAGGTCAATTGGGTTTTTTAAATTTTAGATTTCAGTGTTATTTTAATTTTTGCAAATAATAGTCTATAAGAATGCATACTGTAGTCTCCAGGACTGGTGAGGTCTCCCAGGCACGGGGGTGAGGAAACCCTGATGCGAAGGGGGGTTAGGAGTAGAAGAGAAAGTAGGCCCTGCCTACATGCTGCGCTGCGTGGAATTTAAAATACATTGATACTCGTTTGCTCTGCAGTATTGACAGGACTGTGAGCAATAGCAAGTAATGTACGACCAAAAAAAAAAAAAAAAGCTATTAATTAGAATTGTCAAGTTGCTGTATTATTATTATTATTGTATTAAAATGCAAATTTTTCAATATATATATCACTCAAATTTTAAAACCGTTGCAAACGATCACAGTTTACTCTTTCCAGTTGTTTAAAGCCGTGCCAAGGACAGAGGTTACAGGCAAACAATAACATATCTGATACCACAGCTTGACTGGCATAAAAGTAGTAACTTAATTATACCATCTCAGAACATGTATAGAACACAGTTATGTTCAAGAGTGTATCTGTCACCGCAGTAAATGGGATACAACCATACACTAACGATTCTCCGTAACATTTTCTTTTTTTTAGTTCTGTTTGTTTCTGAATTGTTACCGATTATATACAGTCAAGAAATTGGGCTTTATTAAAAGAATAAGTACTGAATAACATAAATAAGTAACTTAAATGCAATATTATTAAATATTGTATGTTTCATTTAGCTACACACTATATTGTAGAAGTATAAACACTGTAAAAACGTTACTAATTTGAAATTAGCAATACATATTTAATTATGATGCACATTTGCCTTTTTATATTACAATTTCCTTGAACACTACATTAATAAACAAATGTAATAAGTGACATTAACTAAACAATTTACACTTCATTAATGCAAATTACTTAAAAAACATTTAGTCAATGGTAAAGTTTTTGTTGTGTTATTTCTGTTAAAGTTTGTTAGGCTTTTAAACACGCATTGATTCCATCTGTCTCTTTAAATTCAGGTTATTCTCTTGGCGTTCAATGGAAAATAAAGAAAGTATTATGATAATCAGTTTTTAGGGCTGTTTTGCATCAACTGTATTTGTAAGTGAGAATTGATTCCAGTTTACTTTATAGTTTTACTTGCAGAGGTTGGATGTGAATTTAACCATGTATATTTAGGAATCATACAAGTGTGTAATAATATTGGAAGTAATAGAACCCTGCTAGACGTTAGTGAAAAACATAGTGAATGTGTAAGTACCATCAGTGCTTTTTTTAAACCGAGGATCTAAATGTTTTCTGGACGCAAAGTCAGCTACTTAGCTGTTAATATTGTGACAGGAGGGGTGACGCAGCAAGCCAGAACAGGGTGGCCAGAGTGAAGAGTGGAGGGAAAACTGGGACTATGGAGACCAGTCCTCACGTCGTTTGGTGGCGACAGTACCTCACCAGACATCCATGTTAAATTATAACATAACCTAAGGAAAGCTATGTTGTTGAGAATAAGCATCTTACAAAATAACTGATTGATCAATATAGCCGAAAATAGACACTGCAGGCCTCATCTGTTTTCGGGATTTCAAATTGTCCCATTACATATGTTGAAATTTGTAGACAATTTTTATAACCGAAGGTAAAAAATATTTTAATCAATTTTAGGATTTTGTAAAATCTGGTAATGTAAACAAACAAAGTAACTTTCAACTAACATTCTCATTTGCATTACTCAAGTACCAGGCGTACATTATAAATACATATTAGACTTCGACGACGATGACATGGTATAGCAAAATCAAATCTTTTAGGTTGGTTGCAACTATTTTGACATTGTTATACAAAAATCTTTTTCACATTTTTGCAGTGTTTCAAAGTGTTAACACCAATATTTTGCACAGCTTTTAATAACACAGAAATTTGCTGGTTTTATTTACCATTTTTATAAGTCCTTAAAAATACTGCTAAAAAACAAGCCACCTCTAAAATCAATGCTAAAAAAGTCTTGGTGCAACTGTGCTAACTTGAAACTATGTTATTTAAAGTCATGTTATGTGAACAATTTTGAAGTTTTTGAGAAATATAATGTCAGGTATTGTTTGTGATTGGATAGTAGATTTAAGCTGCTTTAAAACATACTTTATTTTGCAGAAAGGAAATGCAAAAAATAATGTTTTCATGCTATAGAAACACAATTTGTTAGTTTCATTGTACAATGAAACAAATAAAGAATGCCAATTTCGTGGGAGGGCAAATGAGAAGTTGTTCTAGTGTCTTCTCTACACATGTAATATTTAATGTAAATAAAAGGGAAACAAAACATTAAATATTCAAGTGCCATACATTTTTACACAGGCCAAATCTGTAAATTTTCAATAATTTTTTACTTCCCTGATTTTCAGATTTAGCTTTTATTACAAAGTTTAATAATACTTTTTTTGGAGTGGCGGTTTTTTGGAGCAGTACTGTCATTCAAAATCCCCTCAAAAAGAAATTTATTCTAATTAACTCCAATTATTTTGAAACGTGGGAAAAATGCCACATATATATATACATCGAGAACCCAAAAATTATTAGGTGCAGTTGAATATGGTATTAATTTTTACAAGAAGTGAAAAGTGCTTAGTTTACAGAATTCTGCAGGCTTTCGCGGCCGTTGTCGAACTGACTAGCTCGGCTCCCGGGCTGGAGCCGCTTCTTTGAGGTGGCCAATCACAGGCCAGGCCCCCTGGAACCCCTATATATAGCAGCCCTCTCTACTGCTAGCCTTCAGTCTACAGTAAGACCTTGTTGATGCCTGCTGAAATGTACTGCGAAACGTCGGTTCCTGCAACAACGAAGACGCGGCTCCAGCCCGGAAGCCAAGCTAGTCAGTCTGCTTAGTTTACAGTTTCTTAACATCCTCATTCTAAGAACCTAACCATGACGTTAAGCTGGGACATGACTGAACTTGCAGTAGACTATGGTAATCACCTCATATGGCAGTGCACTTACCACTGCAACACTCTGTCCAGAAGCGCAGATCCATCTGCCGAACTTCTGTACAGGAGACTATGCCAGCTTGCTGTTTCTTGGGCAGGATGAAAACATCGTGGGTGATGTCTGTGATGCTATCTCCATTGTTGCACAGCACACTTGAAAGCGATGACTGTTTTATTTGAGTTAGCTGCTCAGGCTTAAATACTGATGGATTTTCATACCAGAACCTAGAACAATAAAAAAATACTCACTGACTGAATATTTACTGCAGTTACATGTGCAGTTTTGAATTACATTACACAAAAATGATGCTGTTAAAGGATACCACCCCTTCACCTTTCCTCTGAAAGTACCCCAATAAAATAGAAATGGTACAGAGACCTTTACTCCACTCAAACTGATTTAATTGGTATAACTTTTTCTCAGCAATGTTTGAATAAAAATTACAATTACTAATAAGAAACTCCTGCCTTGGTTAGTGAACTGTGCGGGACTCAGCTCTGGGATCGTGGCTTGGGAAAGTCATGTTGTTTATAAGCAGACCTGGCTGGAGACATTTCTAGCTGACAACCTCCCTCCTGCGGACCAAGCCTGCTTTCATACAACCAACTCCATGTTCTCCCATGGCCAGAGTTCTATAGCTGAGCCCAACACAGTATATACATTTGTGTGTGTGTTTTTGACAACACTCCCCCCCCCCCCATCCCAATTGCATTACTTTTAGCTGGATTCGTGCCTGCAAGATGCAATAAAACCTCGATATTACGACCAAGGATCCAATGACTACAGAGGTTTTACAACAATATTCCCATTGTTTGCACATATCAAGCTGAAATTTTATCCTAATCACTCTACCCTCATGACTTATTGTAACCGCATGTAAAATTTAAGTAATTTCATGCGTTTGAGGTGCAGAGACAGGCTTGTGATAAGAGTCAGAACCTTGTGCTTCACGAGAATCGCAAATCTCTATTCGCAGAGCACTAAATTAGCATGCAGTATTTTTTTTGGAGAAATACTTTTCTCTCGGTCTCTTAAGTGGTGACTCTACAGTTTTATTTGTCGACAGTTTGTAGTAAAAGCCCATGCATGGACATAGTTATGTGTTTTACAAATCTGGGTGGTATTAATGGATTGAGAACAGTATCTAAATGCAATTTTTAGCCATTTTGAACGACCCAAAAAATTATATTTCTAATGAGCTCTCTGAATTTTTTGAAATTATAGAAGCATAGATTCAATGATACAAGTGTGTGCTCTTTGTGTGACATCTTACACCATCATTCATGCACCAGGTACAAAGTTCTTTTAAGTTTAAATTATTATATTTTTAAATGGTGTTAATGAACCATTTGAGTGTTGTGATAAGTTGTGTTTTTCTTTCTATGTGTATCATATTTCAGCAGTTTTGATTCCATAACGCCATGCTTAGAAAATGTGTCATTTATAATGTGTTGCAGCATTTGAACTAGTTAGGAAGGGCCTCAGATTAAATTTTTTCCAATATAAGGCTCTGGTGGTTGACTTATAATTAATTTAGCTTAATTGTATGAATGTGTATGACAAGTGTACGTTGCTGCAGTGTAGGTGACGAACTTAGCTTTTGTAGCCTAATAATACTGTTCGCACCGTTTTGATTATCTGCAGTGTTTGTCCTTGTGATTACTTTAATTAAAGACAAGTTGACAAGCCCTTGTAACATTGAAAAATTATAGTTTTGTTTGGTATTTTGTTATGGAGGTTAAATTTGGGCACTTATTGTAATTTATATATATTTTGTAATATTCTGGCTAGATTATATTTTTTTTAGTGTTCTCGGTTTGGGAAAGGAAAGGTATAAAACGCTGTTGCGAGTTTTAAGTATAGAAAAAAAGCCTAGAATTCAGTTAGTGAGTAATAATTTTATGGCCAGTTGGCCTTGGGTGGGAGTGACATTAGCTTTGTTTTGTGTTCGGTCTATTCCAGTCAGTTTTTGCGTTGTTTAGGAGTTACTGAACCATATTTTCAATTAGGCTTTAGAGAGGTCAGTAGTACTGTAATCACGTGACACCAGCCGAGCCAATAGGAGCACAGCCACCTTCTAGACCCCTTCTAGAGAACTTAGCGTCTGCCATTTTTCAGAATAAACCAAGGCAAAGACAAGTGTGGTCGTGTCCAGGAGCTGAAGCCCTAATTTATTATGAAGTAGAACCAGGAGTGAAAAACTCAACGCTTATGGACGGCACTGAGGCCTTTTTTTTTTATTTAATAATTTTTCGGACATCCTTCTGGACTCTCCAGTGAAATTTTTCCGTTCATACACGTAGGCCACGAGGTGCAAAGCTTCTCTTATATTTTTTCTATCCTAATGAACTTGTGCTGCGTTTTTATACTGACTATTTTAGTAAATCGGGGTCACCTTAAAGGATGAAAACGTTAGATGGCAATGTAAAGACACTGTAAATAAACCAGGAACTTTTTTTTTTGTTGTAAGAATTCAAATTTCATTTCTGGATGAACACTCCTGAGTCGATTTATTTGAGAACAGTGTTAATTTTTTAAGATAAGTGACAGTGATGCAGCAGAAGATCTGAGTAACTACAGTGGATCAGGAGACATCTGTACGTTCTTAGATTCTCAGACACCTCAGTACATGTCGGTCCTGGAGGACTGATGTGCAACAAACTTATAAAAGTTTAATCATTGAATGTAAAGATGCCGAGTACTATGGATTTGCAGTAGTATCTACAATTTTAGTTTTTCGACTATGACAGTATGGATGCTAGTTTAAAATCAGATTTCGAATAAAATGAATTTTATGGTTTTCAGTTTGTTTACATGACGTCCTGGCAATATGCTGTATGCTGTGTTCATGATTCCATAGACGTAAGTGTTCCTGCACAATCTCTCGCAGAATCAGTAAATAGGGTTTTAGAGCAGTGGAAGCACTGAAAATGATGTTTTATGTTGGGGAAGATGCCAATGCTAGTGAAAGCCACGACAGAAGATTTGTTGACCTGAAAATTGAGGGTGAAAAGTGGCCCTTTAAAACTAGTTACTTTTTTTTTTTCCCCTGGTGATTTTTACTGTGCACAATATAATGTTTAGCAAGAAGCACAAAGTTGCCAGACTTTTGAATTTCTTTCCCATGAATTTACTAGTGATGTTCGTTTAACCTGATGCACTGAGAAAGCAGTGTGAATGAGGTTTAAAATGACTTTTAGATATAAATGTTGTGAGAAAAAAAACAATCTTGATAATTGGTGCTGCAAGAAAACAGCACATGAAACAGGCAAGTAGTATTGCATCTTTTCTGTTGATGACACAAACAAGTGTAGGGTTGTACGGATAATGGTTTTAGTGTTTTGAATAGTTTTCAAACTATAATATTAATATTTTCAAATACAATTTTTTTTTATAGTTTTACACAGCTGACAGTATATAATCTTGTAATTACAAAGCAATACAAAAATCTAATTTGCATTATTAATTAAAGTATCACAATTTGTTACTTTGTACCAATACTTTAAGCACAATCCTTTTTCATCTCAGTCTTCTTCCTTTATCATGATGTTTAGGAGAAAAAAACAAATTTGTTACGTAAACAAATGCTTACTACGGATGGCACAGCTGATCTAGTTTACTTCTTGCTCACAAGTATAGGTCATTTGGGATAAATTGAGCACTAAAGATTTAACCGTAGAAAAAAATCACTAGCCATTGCTGCACATAATTACGTTAACAAGAGAATGTACATTATTGCTTTTATGGTTGGCAGCAAATAATCACACGTAGTTCTGTTTGTTTTCATACATTAATACAACATTTACTGAAATAATATAAAGTGAAATATAACTCTTTGTATTTAATATATTTTGAAATATTTATGAATTTGTTGACATATCTAAAAACTGTATAATTTGACCGAATTAGCATCAGCACAAAGTGATGCAACCAGGCTGCTGAACATCAACCGTCATTTGCAGACATTCAAAATTCCATGGGGTGTTGGCATTACAGTTAGGTTTTCGTTGCTTTGTTTGGAAGCGTGTAGTTAGTCGAGTCATCGAGTGTATTTGTCCGTTGTGCTATAAACATGGGTTTCTGATAAACACCTTCAAAAAAGTATTAATTAGAAATTACTGTTTTGCCATTGATAATTTGTAATGTTTTATGATTGCCAACCTGAGTATATGCATGCCGCATGTTAAGAACAAAAGCGAACTGAGAATCCTATGTTGCCAAGTCCACGCCTTCAATTTCTACTACAAACTCTTGGGGAAAAAGACCACAACTGTTTAAAACCCAAGTTATTAACTATAATAAAATTTACGACATTTTGTAAATAGTATGCAGAAACACCACAAGAGAGTAATTTTTTACCACTGTGGAAACTTGAAAATATCACAACACATTGTCAGGGAAACTATCGGTCTGGCAACACTGGCGGGAACCACTGAAAATTCTTGTACAAAATGCCAAAAAAATCATATTTGAGATGAAAAACTGGTACCACGTGTTAAATTCACTGTTTTACACAACTACAATATCGGTACGAATAAATATTATGGAACTATAAAATTGGTATATGTACCAAGAAAATGGTACGTTGTGTTCGCGAAAATGTTCGTTTACCAAATTTTGAAATTCCAGGTTTTTTTTAAAGAATTAGCTTACTTTTCCAGACGTCTTAAATTCCCTGACTTGCCCCGGTTTTCCTGGTCGCTCGGCACCCTGAAACATTACCCTACAGATCCTCAGCAATGTCTCAAAGAGTGAGAACACACATTAAAATTGCCAAAACGTTGGGAAATCTCATTTTAAGCTGTTCCTGTAGTCTGCAATTCTGAATATAACGTGACCAAATAGCAGATCCAAGGTATTTGTTGGCATGAAATAATGCAAGTTCATGTAAAAAACTGACACACAGCAAATATTGTAACTTTTGAACAGTTTTGTAAGTAAGCAAGCAAGGCAATGAATAAAATAGTTAATGCAAGTGTCGTATGGACAAACATTTCATTACTGATACAGTACTTTATTTGCTAATACAATACATAATTAGCAAGTTTAACATGTTCATAATCTCTCTAAACGTGTTTTACAAATGTTTCCAAATGGGAAATAAGTAGAATGTTATTGTTGTCTCTAAAAGCATTAATACTATTGGATTGTTTCCTGCACTATACTAAGATCTAAATATTTTATAGTATCATAATTTACCACATATGAGTTTTGCTATCAAAATTCTATAGCAAAAATCTTCTAAAAATATTTCAGGAAAGTACTTCTTTTTCTTCTTATGTAATATAGTTAGTTCAGAATAAAGTGAACACTCATAAAAGTCTTGATTAAGTTCTATTTTCCGCCAATTTATAGCTTTCCGCTGCATATAAACACAAACATTGCCACGTGCATTTATTTTCGTAGGCTTGTACAATATTTACAACTACATTACACTCATTAAATACACGGGCGTTGAATAATTAATCTGTCCCTGTTCCGGTGGCCGAATCTTGATGTGACGCGGTGCCTGTCATCATCAGAGGATGACTGATAAAGAAATTAAACTGTTCCAGTTCCTATCTAGTATTGTATGAACGGATAGATTTTTTTTAACTAGAGAAAATTTATGATAAATCAATTAGGTATCAGTTTTGTTTATTAATGGCTCGTAAAGAAAACAACAAAGTTCAACACATGCATTAGCACGCAGACGAAACAAGCAAGGTTACCAGACAATACCACATGCTGTAAAATAGCTTATGGAGCCGGTACCTAAAGTTCTGCTGGTATTGCTACTGTTCGCCCATACGTTTCTCCTCGGTAAAAGTACGAGGTCAGTACTACCATTAGAATTATTTTACACTCAAAAAAACTGAGATGTAACCTGCTAAGGGTTATAACTACCACGTTAAATTTGATCAAATATGCTGTTAAGAGCATCTATTCCTTTTAAGTTTCAACTAAATTCTTGCTGGATAAAATGAAACAAAGGGAACTTAATTATTGCCCTTTCTACTGGCGAATACATCCCTGAGGCTTCACATCACCACACCAATGCTCGCCTGCCCATCTTCTACAATCGCTCTTGACCGCCAAGACTTCCCAACTGCTACACATTCAGCCGGCCATCTTTCCACGCCCACGAACTATCTCCGACTGCTACGAACCCTGGGCAGACACTCTGACCACAGAATAAACACGGATATCAGAAGTGAACTTCATAGACTTTTCACAAACTAGGCTGTCTAGTTTCTTTATTTTGGGTGACATGTTCTAATTTCGTTTTTAAGGCTTGTGCATGCATTTTTATGTAATACTGCGGGGTTGTGATGACTGTGTAGTTATTTTTTATTTGAGTTATAAGACATTTGTAATTTGTAAGCTACAAGCATTTGCAGTACAAATTATTTTAATCTCTTTTCCTTGAAAGATAGATAAAAACAAGCCTTTTGAGACAGCATTTAACTGTGAAGGTAGGCCTAGGTGCTTTTTTCAAATCTGTACCATGGGAAACAAAAATGTTTCCAGATTAGTATCACAGCAAAGAAACTTCATTTACAGCGAGATAAGATAGGTTTTAACATCACATTTGGTCTTGTGTTGTATTTCGTGTATAAAATGAGTTAATTGCTAGAGGGGAAGAAAGTTGTAGTTTAGAATGTTTTTGGGATTCAAAGAGTGATGGTGTAGTAACCAGGTATTACACGTCTGTTTTTAGACAACTTATAAATGCTTTTAATTCTGGTATTGAGAGCTTTTCTCTCCATAACTTCACAACAACCTCATTTTAAAAGTGGAAAGTGAATTGACATAAGTGAAAATTGTTGTATTTGAACACTCCTAGGACTTTGTTGCTCTGTAAATAATGAAGATATGATATAATTTCTGCAAGGTGAAGTTACGTTGATTAGTAGTGTTCAGCTTCACCAAAAAAAAAAAAAAAAGAAATATTAAGTATCACTACTCATCGTTTACTGGCCAATTTTAGACATAGTTTATTATGAAAAATGTTTCTACAGACATAAGTAGTCGTACGTAATTTTTTGTTAGGTTGGTTTAAGTTGTGTTAGGTTATGCTAGTTTAAGTATAATTAGGATACAAACATTACATTTGGTTCCCTAATCTAAATTAGGCAACCTAACAAAAAATTTTACGTAAGGCTTTGAGAGACGTTAGAAGTAGTTCTACATGAAAATTTTTTGACCAAACCTAACTTAACCTAACAAAACTTTTTTTTTTTACTTAGCGCTACTTATAACATCCCTAAAAACAGTTTTCATAAATAAACTATGTATCTAAAATCAATAGCTTGGCTGGTACACGATGAGAAGAAATTCTTACTATTTACCAAAAAAAATTTTGTCGCGATTATGCAACCTAGTTAATTTTATTTATATTTTGTTGGTCAGGGAAATAAGAGCAGCTGACCTGGGAAAGTCAGGGAAAAGTCAGGGAATTTTTTTTTAAGGTATTTGCTAGCCACCCTGAGTTTATTTATTTATTTATTTTTTTTTTTCATTACAAAATTTTAAATTATTAATGTAACTATCTTCTCTGCAGCAAACATTTTAGGTAAACAAACAGTATAAAACACTACTTCTTAGATGTACATATGGTAACTAGGTAGACTTAGAAATTTTGCTGCCGCTACCGTCTCCACTGCTGGCTTCCTTGTCAGTATATTGAGATGTGCTGATATTGCATACTGTTAAGCTTTGAGTTCAAAGTATACAATGATAAATGAATATCTGTGTGAGTATATCAATGGTCACGAATGTGACGTAGTTTTGTAACCCTCATCATAGCACCATATGTAAAATGTAAATATTTGTTATAGTTTATCGAATGTTGAAAATACGCGTGAATGTCATTACTTTTCTGTCTATCCATTTTAATTTTAAATATCCACAAAAAACTGTAAAATCAGTTGCAAATAGCCTTGTTATCTGCACAGATTTATGTAAGAAATTGTTTAAGATTCACTAATATAATTTGCTTGAATACTTCGAAATGTACAAATCTGGTACTGTATTAGTTTTTCGAACACAAATAAATAAATGTTTAGTATTCAAAAATATTCAAAATTCGGAATATTAATACACCTCTGTAGGCAAATATGTGAGAATTTTTTTTTTGCAGCATGCACGTATATTTTTGAAACTTTTTCCCTCTCTGACCCTGTTTTGAAACACGTAGACCTTGTGGATATTTGAACCAATAATAAGCATTTCTATTGTGTATTGTAGTGTACTGTATAAACAGTAAATGTGTTGTGAAGAGTGCTATGTTGGTCACACTGATTGTAGTAGTATGTGTATTATATGATGAGGTTGGATACACTGGGATTGTGGGGTTAGTGCCTACATGGCTGTAGCACGAATAGGATGTTTGGTCACAATGCGGTTAATATATACTGTAATAATTTCTTTTTCATCAGTATTTCTCTTTTACTTATTCCCTAACTTATTTTCTAGTTGCGATATAAATGGATTGCAAATTGTTGTCTTTCTACCAGGCAGATTCCCAAATGAAGAAATTCTGCTGACACAAACAATGGATACTGCTCACGCTTGGATTTAAAGGATGCAAGAGTGTGTAACAATTTTAATAAACTTTCCAAAGTCATGCTGTGACTGAGCACATATTCAGCATTGTGTGCCAAAATCTCACAGATTTCCATAGCAACTTGAGTAAAAGGATTCAACAACAAAAATATGTTTCAGAACAACTTAGTACATATCAGTTATATGCACAGATATATCTAATTTAACGTAAGGGTTTCTAGAGTTTTGAAATTGTTTTTAGCAAGTTTATTAGACATGATTTAAAACACTATCGAGTCCACCCCTATTTTTTTTTAATTGCCCACGTAAAAACCAAGTGTTTTCGTAGTGTGACGGTAGGGCACTCAAAACCCCAACCCCTCACTAAACCAAAACACTGAAGCACTCTGGGAGTATCAACGGGCTAGGGGATGACGGGATTTCAGCTACGAGACCCACAGGTCAGAGAAACTCCAGTTTCTGTTTGTACCATTAAACTGAGCCTTTTAAAATAATATGTTACACAAAATCAATTAAAGTTACTGAACGAGAAGTTGAACCGGGCAAGAATGATCTTCTTACCATGTTCGCTGTGTCAAAGAAGAAGGTGTGGCTCGGCCTGAGCTGCAATTACAACTGGCCGCGGGCCGGCACGAAGGAAGAGGAGGTGAGGGGAAGTTGCGCACGCAGAGCGAGAGAAGTGGGAAGGAAGAGGAGGTGCTGGCAGGAGGCTTGAAACAGTGCAGTTGAAAATATTTATACAATATGGTGTCCAGTCTGGATGGTTGAGACATAACAGCACAGTAGTCATTACTGATAGATCTGACTTAACTAAAAAAAAATCCATTTCTATCAATTTTTGGAATTTTATGGATCAAAATAGGATATCTTGGATTTTCGGTCATTTTGAGGAACCATTAAGCCTCATAAAATCGAGACCCAACTGTAATATACTTGCAGTGCATTTCAATTTCTATTTTACTGCCATAAAAATTTATCTGAGTTTACAGGATACCAAATGATATGTAGTTACAAGACATTCATTTGATTTTCTACCAAATAAGATATGTTGTAGTTCTGACCTGTCACCATCGCGCAACCTCTTGAACTGCTCAACTAGCAGGCAGCGGAATGTTGGGCCAACTTTTGCACCTTCCAGCTGGTCTTCTAGGATTCCGCCTACCCATACGTCAATGTTGCCTGCAACACATTACATGCATTTTTAACACTTTTGAGCATTTCCATCACACACGTGACTTCTTTATGTCTTATGAGAAAGCTGGGAAAAACTTGACATGTAATATTCAATGCATGCAGTTTAGAAATAAATGAAGTGATTATTTGTACACTGTTTGGTCACAGTCGAGCTAACTTAAATGAATAGAACAACACTAATAAGCTCACAGAAGTAAAACTACAGTATGCGTAAGACAGACACTTATGGCTTGCTTTTATCTGCAATAATGGATTCCTTTATTTTAAATTATAAGCAGATAAATGTTGAAATGGCGACATTTGATTATAGTCAAATATACAAAATATTTCTAAACTGCGACATGCTACTTTAGTCGAACACCAAATTAAATAACTGTAAATCATGGGTACATGGGTTTCTCACTTGAAGATAACCAAAAATAAACATTTTTTTTTTACACTATCTTGGGATCGTAAAAATTTTTCGCCCTGCAGCAAAAGTGTTAATATAGTCTGTCTCATGTAACTTTTCCATATTTTAACATTTCTCTTCTGAGAAATGTACCTGGCCATTCCATTGGTTGGTGCTTTATACCTACCTGGCTTCCGGAAAAAACACTGTCTCCACAATTATGTTTACAGACACAATTCTCAGAAGCAAAATGTCAAAATATAGAATGCTTACATGAGATAGACTATATTAGAAATGGACATTAATATAATACAGTATAACCTCACTGTAACAATCACAGTCCATCCTTGTCCGAAGTGTGTTTTCTTTTCATAAGTTAGTTTCTTTAAAAAAAAAAGTATGTCCCACCCACATTTCAATACATTCAATGTGCATGGTAGCAATGTCCTTAAGAAGTGTCGCTAAACTCTAACCCACAGGACAAAACGGTTAGTTCCAATACTTTTTGGCCGATGATCTGAAAATGCATTTAAATCATACACTAGAACCCTGATTTTACCAATACGGTTCCTCTCATTGCATTCGTAAAATCAGTAGTGGCCTACGTGTCCCCCCCTCCCTCAGTTCCTAACATAACATAAAATTTTACAATTGCGTTATTTTTCTGCAATGTGCCTCTTAGTCGGGTCCCCACTTCCGTAGTGTTTTGCGGGAAATTAATAAATGTAATACTATAAACATAAATTGATATTAGTGGCCAGACGTCACACCTTTGACCAGTAGATACAACCGACCCTACTCCCCAAAAAATGAGGAAACCAGGATTCCCAGTGCCTTCTCTCAAGCGAATAACCTGACTTCCGTAGCGTTTAACGGAAAAATAAAGCCAGTGATAGTTGAAATATAAATTTATATCAGTAGGCAGACGTCTTACAATCAAAAGAACACAGCTAAACAGTCTATATGACACGACCCTTGTCCCTACAAAAATGAGAAAACCGAGCTGCCGAGTGCAGTCTTCCGACCGAATAGCCCCAGTTGCGTAGCGTGTAACGGAAAAGTAGGCATTCATTACTAGCACAATGCCCTTGTATATTATTCACCAAAGTAAGAAGAAAAAATTGGATGTATTTATTCATTGCGCAGTTTTACATAATATAACGTGAAAACGATCCCTTGACGTTTGATACTAAGTTAACGAATTGTACGCGAACGTAGATATAAGTAGCATGCAGGGCGGACAGATAGCGCAACTGTATGTATGTTCACAAGATGGAGGATAGATAGCGGCACCGTAGCATATACCGACGTTCAACATTTCAAAAACGCCATTTTGTGACGATCTTACCTAAAATCGTTGAGAATTACATGTATAAGTGGTTGCTAATAATCGCTTTCACAGCCAACATATTACGTAAAAATAAATTAGGAGTTCCGGGATTACGTAATACACCAACGTCTATTTATTTTCCAAGTTCGACATACCCATGTTGCTGACAAATGTTTATACATGTAATGGATAGGTAGCGCTATTATTGTGCTCACTTGTGAAATGCACATTTTACGACACACAGTACCACGTTGTCTAAGCAAATTATGCGCCAAGTTAATTATTTTAAGTACGTATGGTACAAAAGGAAAAAAAAAAAAATAATTTCATGCTATTATTTATAGGGTTCATCAATGAACGTAAACACATTCGGCGAGAGATATACAAGACGTTGGCAAGACGTTGGGAAACGGCCTAGGAGGCTGTAGCACAGTTAAATGAGCATATGTACATGCGCTGGATTTATGCGTCTATAGTGCGGCCTCAATATAGATCCTAATACGTCATAGTTGGAGACAGTAGGCCGGCCAGCTTGGCACACGTGACGGCTGCACCACCGCGCGGTTTTCAAACTATCACTGCCACATTTTTTAATGGATTTTCACTATTTTGTTTTATTTTTAATACTGTGACATACCAAGTAATAACTGCAACTCTACTATTCAAATGTTAATGCCATGAATTAGATCATATATTTTTAATCATTGTCAATTTAACTCCTTACAGTTTTTTTGTCATAGAATTTTTTTTATTTTTTGAGGATTCTTAAAATTGGAGGTCTAGTGTATTCAGTTTTTTATTGATCCATTAGTTTTATTTAAATATGCTCATAAATAATCTATAGTTTGCCTAATGCTTTTGCAGAAGTCTGAATACTTCAAATTGAATGCAGTATGTTGGGAAATAAATTTTTTTACAAAATTATTCTACATTACTCCATTGTGCCACAGTGTACAAGAACGAAACACTTCAGACAAGTACAGGAATGCTGTTGTTAAGATAGTGTATGTATTGGAAATATTGTTTCAGACCTCCTACGTAGCTAAAAATTTGCCTTTTTACGCTGTGTACCTTCAACTAAACTAACTAGATGTATACAAAATGCAGATGAAATACTGCAATCAAACTTTCCACCATTAAAATGATATAATTATAGCTTAAGATGGCCACCTGGGTGGATATATTTTGCTTGGAAGTATGAAAGCAGGAAATACTGTGCATTGTTAAACTGTATTGCAGCCTTTTCATCAACATAGTGTCTCTCTGAGACAGTCAGCGGTGACCCTATAATTGCATGACATAATATTAATGATAAAGTTGTATTGTGGATACTCATAACATTTAAAGATTCTGCACCAAGATGTTCACACACAAAAAAAAAAAAAATGCAAACACGCCCAATCTTAGCTGCGAGAAAAATGAACTTTAAAGATTACTGGATGACCTGAAATGGGGATACACACATGAAACATTCTTTGAATGCTATTCGTTAGTAGTTTTTCAATAAAGCTCTACACATCACTCAGCAGTATGGGCAGGCAGGTGACCACGTTAAACGTCCTGCAATAAAAATGGGTTAGCAATTGCTTGAACATTAGTTCAGAATGTGGCATGTAAAAGCAGTGCTGCATTTGATACACTTATCTAGAGGCATAGCCAGAATTTTTTTGGGTGAGGGATGGAGGAAATTTTTGTTGTGATGTACTACATACATATCCTTACCACATACACAGAATAATTGTTTGATTATGTTTTCTTGGTATTTTGCAGTTATATTTATTTAATAGGTACCGACAGATAGTTTTTAAATTGAAAGTATGATAATATGGTTTGTTAGGGTTTACATAGAATTTCGTTGCTTTCGAACAGGAGGAATATAATCAGATATCCACCTCTCCTGGCTATGCTCCTGCATATGTCAAGGTCTCCCAGCTTCAGATAGGTGGTTCTCTTAAAATGTTAACTGTATGACTCTACCAAAAAGTTTGCCAACTCCTGATTTAGACGATGGTTCAAAAAGACAGTTTGGCTAATTCAATTCTGCTATAGAGTTATTCGTAAAATAATAGTATCACAAATGTTAAGTGCTTTTAGAATGGCAAAGCAAATGCGTAATACTGATATTTATGATTTTTCTAGCTAAATTTTTTAGCTTGAAATAATAGTGAAAATGTCAATTTTGGCAGTTTTTGCCTGCATACATTTTTTTTAAGTGCTCAGTTAATACAAACAATTTGCATATAAATGATGTCATTGCTTGTAACGTTAACAAAACACTACCTTAAATATGGAGACAGGTGGCAGCGAGGCAAACACATGACCCTCTAACCACGATCTATTTCAGTAGCTGTGGATATATGTATCCTATAAACATACAGTATCCTTTAGTTTAGGGATGTATACAGTTATCAGATGATGCCCATAGATGCTACATACTTGTATAAACAGTTTATAATGTATGTTGGATCTTTAAGGATGAATATAAATGTTAACATATCTTACCTGGATGTCCGTATAGTTCTCTCAAGGTGTTACGCACAGACTGGCTGCTGATCTCATTGCTCAAATCGTCGAACGTCTGTGCCTCGGACAGGTTGCAGTACTTCCGCCAGGTGTTATACTCTGGGATACCGTGGTCACGACCTCTTTGTATGTTCATCGCTGCGAGATCTAGCGCCACAGCATGCGCCACTTCAAAGAGATGTTCCGTCAGGTCAGAGTTGAGGTTCTGGTTGGGACGCTTAAGTTTCGCAGGAACAAAGAAAAGGCCTCGGAGAAGTGGGTCTATTCCTCCTTCTTCCACAATTCGCCAAGGGGCAAAGAAAGCTTTGTGTAATGGTATGTTACCCTCAGGTATTGGCTGAAATGTCTTGTTGAGACGATGTAGAACAGGGTTGATGAGAGTGTGTCCGAACCGCAATGCTGCTGTTGCAAACACATTTGAAATGGAAGGATTAACTGTGGGATCATAACCTTCGTATTGTCCCAGCATGTTCATGCCGTCTAGTCCGAGAATGTGAGGCAACCAGTGCTTGTATGTGATGTGCTGTACCTGGGCTCCCAAAATCTTACGAGCCTCATAGTACAGCATGTCCCCATCCCAGTGCGGATTGATGTGTCGCAGTTCAGTCGCTAGGCGGTTATGCTCTCTGAACCACAGTGTGTGCATTGCCAGCAGACCAAGCTGTTCGTTTGAGCGTATGTCCCCTGCCAGGAAACAGCCAATACTGCTCTCAACTGGATCACGCCGGCAGTCGTTTGGCTGGCCGTCCGCAAGTGGCAGGAACGGTTTACTGCCAGGAAGCTTGGAGCCTTCTCTCAGAAGACCGTAACTAGTTCTGAATTCCCTAAGATCCTGTGCTACTTCCTTCGAGAAGCCATATACCTTAAGACAATAAAAAAAAATTTTAGTACATTTTTATATTAAAATTAATATAAGTTCTTGCTAACAGCCAAATATAATTGTAGTAATACAACTGTTGAATGACAATTCTGTGGAGTTGGCAAAAGTGACTAAGGATTCATGTCAGCATGGGAAAAAGAAAAGACAGTAGAAAAAAGGAAACATGGCAAGGCGTATGTATGCTGTAAGTGTGAGCCGATGTAAAAGGCAATATAGATATGGTTGAGAATAAAAGATGGGCATGTGTTTAACTGGAGTCATGTTATTTAATAGGTTATGGGCCCAGATGTATAAGAAAGGCTATTATTAACAATGTTATGAACGTACCAGAGTTGAGACGTAACTTATTTTCCGAGGAACAGCTTACAAAAAAGGGAATGGTGATAATTAAGAACAGGACCAAAGCTGAAGTGTTTCAGCAGGGAAAGTTGGTGGCTGTAGAAGTACAGGAGAATAACAGTCTCTATACTATGCTTTTCAAAACTGCTAAGTGCAATGAAATTAATGTATCAGGTAACAGTTTCCAGTTGTGACATGAGCGCTTAGGCCATGTAAATAGTAAATACTTGACTGTGGTGCCAAATCTAGTCTATGGTGTTGCTCTTGATAAACCAAAATATTATTTTTGTGAAGGCTGCGTTAAATGGTAAGCAGTACAAATTACTGTTTAAATTGGTTGCAGATTGATCAAAAAGGGCTGGAGAGATGATTCATTGTGATGTATGTGGTTCAATGCCAGAAGTCTCAGTCAGAGGATACAGATATTTTGTCCTACTGAAGGACGACTACTCCTTTTTTTAAGTTTGTTAGATTTATTAAGCATAAGAGTGATGTTAAGAGCTGTGTTGAGGAAGTGGTGAATCTGTGTGGAAATAAATTTGGTAATACATAATATGGAAAGATTAAGAGTGGATAATGGTAGGGAATTTGTAAACAAGTCATTTGAAGGGCAAGGGAATACTGTTGGAAACAACTACCCCATACTCGCCTGAGCAAAATGGGAGAATAGAGAGGGAAAATAGGACAGTTATGGAATGTGCAAGGTGTATGATGTACTCGAGAGCTGTACCACTGTACCTTTGGACAGAAGCTGTGAACATAGCAGTTTACCTGTTAAATCACACTCCAGTGACACTAGAAAATTATGAAAAATGGACTGGCAATAAGGCAACCTTAATACCCACAATGATATTTGGGAGTGAGGCATATGCTTTAGTTCCAGAGCAGAACCGAAAAATAAGTGTCGGAAAAGGGCAAGAAGCTGATGTTTGTTGGCTGTGAAGGTGACTCTAATAATTGCAGGTTGTATGATCCACAGTGTCACAAAATTGCAGCATCTTGTAATGTGATTTTTAGGGAAGACTCTAACCTTATGAACAGAGGGAAAACATATTAATTTAGAGTGGTGGTTCAACAGCAGAGTAGTGCAGTAGGCCTACATGACAAAAATGGTGAATCTGACCCTTCTGACCAGTGAATGGTAAGAGTGAAGATGAAGAAATTATTGGCTTCAAACCGGTGGTAGCAGGTGAATCGGACCCCTCTGACCGAGTAAGTTGTAAGAGTGAAGGTGAGGAAGAAACTTTTGTTGGATTTGAACAGATAGTAGCTGAAAAAGAGACCTCCGATAGAGAAGACGCAGGAAATTTAGGTCTACCTAGCACAGAGCCAAGGAGTCAACAACAGAAAGCTTTACCGAGAAGGTTTGATGACTTTCAACTGAATGTTATTGAAGAATTGTTAGTTGGGCAGTTTCCAGCATTGTGCCTTTCTAGGTCATTTCAAAGAGCGATGAATAGTGGCTGGAAAGAAGCAATCCATGATGAAGTAAAATCATTAGAAAAGAATAACACATGGGAATTCGTGACATGTCCTCAGAATGTAGATGTACTAGACAGTAAGTGGGTTTTCACAAAAAAAAAATGGTGGATGAAGAAATTGTAAAGAAAGCTCGATTAGTTGTGCGAGGATGCTTTCAAAATATGACTGAGGAAAAGAAGTCGAAATTCGTGCAGCTAGATGTGAAATCAGCCTTTCTGAATGGATGTCTTGAGGAACCTGTGTTCATGGCTTCCCAGAAGGAGTTCGAGCAAACCCAGGAGGTAGTATTCGAGGAGGAGGCATTTTAGGAGGAGGTGTCCTAGGAGGAGGTGTCCTAGGAGGAGGTGTCCCTGGAAGAGGCGTTCCAGGAGAAGGCGTCCCTGAAGAAGGTGTCCCTGGATGTGTTACAGGAGGTGTAACAAAAGGTGGCGGAGGTGTCTCAGGTAGTAGTGAGAAGGGTGTAATGTGTAAGCTGGGGAAAGCATTGTATGGGCTAAAAGAATCTCCAAAACATTGGAATGAGCGATTCAATGATTATTTAGTTAAGATGCTTTTTGCAAGGTCCACTGTTGACCCTTGTCTGTATTTCAATGAGACATATTTTGTGTTGATTTATGTTGATGATGTCATTATTGTGTCTGATGATAATGTGTTGAATGAGGTTAGAAATAAGTTGATGAGTGCCTTTGAAATGAAAGAGTTCAAAAATACTTCTCATATTACATTCTTGGGAATAGATATTAGATTTGCAGAAAACAGAACAGAGTTGAGTCAGTCCCAACTTATTGACAAAGTTCTGAAACGATTTGGTATGGCTGAATGTAATGCAGTATCTGTACCCATTGAGACAGATTTGTCTTTAACTGTAGGTAATAGTGAATGTGTGTGTAATGTGCCCTAAAATAAACTGCTTGGAAGCTTGATGTGTATTACGATAGGTAGCAGACCTGATTTGAGTTTTGCTGTTATGTATTTTTCAAAATTTCAAAACTGCTACAATAAAATTCAATGGAAACAGCTGAAAAAGGTATTGAGGTATCTGAAGGGTACAAGAAATTTTGGCTTGGTGTTTACCAAAGAAACAAATGTCAGTAATAATGTATGTACCTTTGTTGATTCTGACTTTGCAAATGACAAAGAGGATAGGAGAAGTGTATCAGGTTACTGTCTGAAATTATTTGGTAACAGTGTTTTAGTATGGAGGTCTAAGAAACAGAATAATGTTTGTCTTAGCAGTAGTGAAGCCGAATATGCTGTTTGTGAATGTGTGAAATATTGTAAATATCTATTTCAGTTGCTTGAAGAAGCATGTAGTGACAGTTTTGTACATGTAGATGTGTTTGAAGATAATCATTCATCAATTATGATGATAAATACTCTAGAAACCAAAAGGTCTCGTCATGTAGATGTAAGGAATCATTTTATATGAGAAGAGGTTGCAGCTGGCAACATAAAAAGATTACTTATGTTAGTTCTGAAGAACAGGTAGCTGACCTACTAACTAAAAGTTTGACTAAGTCGAAGTTTGAGAAATTCCGGAATATGTTGGGGCTTGTAGAGTTGCAGAATTGGGGGAAGGTGTTGAATGACGATTCTGGGAGTTGGCAAAAGTGACAAAAGATATAGGTCAGCATGGGAAAGAGAAAAGACAGTAGAAAAGAGGAAACATGGCAAGGCGGTTATATGCAGTAAGTGTGAGTCGATGTAAAAGGATATATTGGTATGGTTGAGAATAAAATATGGGCATGTATTTAGCTGGAGTCATGTTATTTAATAACAACCAACATTAGAAATGTAGCCAACACATGTTATTTATTATAAATACATAAATGTATACAACATTATTATGTTAATAAGCTGTTAACTTATTTTAATAGTAAAATACTCATAATTTTGAGTGTTATATTTTGCAATATTAAAAAATTTAAAACACACATGCTCCGAAACATGTTTAGAAAGTTGACTTTTGACTTTTAAATGGTTGTACACTAAAATATCTAGTTTTTAAATTGTGGTTTATAAACTTATGTGAGATTTACAGTTTCTGACAGTAATAAAAAGCAATTACTAATTTTAACATAAGTGTTAATAGGAGCAACAAGGTTTTTTCAAAACATGTAATTATTATTTGCCTTTATAGCTTACTTTGCACCATGAGACCAACAATGAAGCAAGTGCATGTGCCAAGTGCAGCAATGCATATTTCAAACCTACTAAGGAAAGAATACAATTGTCAAACACTTAATGCAAGAGAGATTACAATTATCAACAAGTTCAGTTATTATCGCAAAATACTGTTTAGCGTAAAACAATATGCATTGTAATGCCCACAAGTGCAGTAACCACAAGCATACACAGAGACTTTATTCCAACAACCTACAATATTTATATTACACTGTAATACTGAAACTGGCCTAGCACAATGATAATATGTACACTAACATTTCAGAGTTAAAAATATTATGATTTCTATACTTGTTCTATGTTTTGTGAATTTCAATTCTGTTTTACGTGAAGACTAAATATTACTTCAGTTTTATTTGATTTGAGGTTGTGTGTTTAATTTGTTTACATACCTGTACAGTGTGTGTGTGTGTTTTTGTGTGTTTTTGTGTTTGTGTGTGTGTTTGTGTGTGTGTGTGTGTATATATAAATTTAAAAATGTGTGTATGTCTGTTCCCCATGGACTTCAAAACAGCTGGAACGATTTTAATGAAATTTTTAGGCAATCTTCAGATTAGGCCAGGTGACGTTAGGTAACAATCAGATCAACAGTATTTTTTTTTGTTTTTTTTTTTTTAACTTTTTGCCAATTTTGTATTTTCCCTACAAATTAATTAATTAATTAATTATAATAATAACTAGGCTTGTGCAACAGTGACATTTCCCACAAAACGAAAGTAAAAGGAAATGTATGAACTTTCGCAAAATCGAAACGAAAACTAAAGTTATTTTGAGATGAATTCAGCCTTAACAAAAGTTAAAAGAAATTCTTAAAATTAAAAATATTAAACATTTAAATGTGACTATGCTGAATCAATTTGCATGTTTTCTTACAAAACAGTACAACAATAGGCCTATCATATGATAGGCCTACTTATATCACCTTACTGAAAGTGCATATCACTCTTGGATTTCAGTACAGTCTATTACATATAATATTTTGGTGTCCATTGATGTAGCTAAAAACTATTTCTTCATATAACTGAATCTGATGACACACCAGCAGGATACAACAAGCCTAAGTGCTTATTGTAAATGTTTGTTAACTTTATCGTAAATGCTTGTATGAAATTGTTCTTACTGCAATGATCAACCTGGCATGTTCCACAGCCTAGTGGTTTTTACCATAAAAGGGATCAATGGAATGAAAATAAATAAATAGAACATAGCTTACTGTATTTGTGCAAGTATAAAACCCATATTCTCAGCACCAGAAATTAAAAACACCCATGGCACAAAAAACTTTGTTGTGTGTATTAACAAAATGCTTCATGCATTAAGACAAAGAATTGAGTAGGGCCTACCCAAATAATTTTTCGAGTGTAGATCTTTCTAAATAATTTTCAAAAAATAAATGTGTCGGGTGTGAGCAAGGATGAATGGAGTATTTGCTGCAGCATTAACCTCTAGAGTGCAGCATATGCTGTACAGCAGAATGTCTCCCGTAATAATAATCTTTGGCCGTGTCCCGAGCCGAGGCTGCCCAACCACTTCCGAAGTGACATCTTAAACGAACGACCATGCGCTGTACATACATTGTGTGATTAGTGAACAATGATTTTTCACTTTGTTTACTAATTTTTTAAATTTATTTAACTACCACATTTCATTCATGATATTTTTAATACTTTGAATCCGTAATGAAATCTACAGCGACTTAAAAATATAGTGCTCTAATGTGTTTGTGTTGTGCTACTCAAGCGGGAACATGGCAGCAGTCATTTTTATTTACATGTATCGACAATTTTTAAAATATACATTATGAATATATACCTGTGCCGCTGTTTGATAGCACAAATTAATTAGGTAATTTTTCAAATGTTATGTGATTTTGTTACGATACAACTGTATTAACACTACTATTGTCGGCGCCTAATGGACTTCCACCTTTTCACACTATCTGCTATGTTTGTTTACATTTTTCCACGTGATCTTTCAACAGCACGTAAATAATTTTTAAAATGTTAACATGACCTGCATACGTGATTACAAGTTCATTGAATTAAAAGGTTTTTTTCTGAACCAATTAAAAGAAAACAAACTTTGATAAGCTATCAAAAATTCGTTAAACTCGAAATATTTTGTTATTAACGAATTTCAACAGCTGAAATTCTTATCGAAATCAGAATGAAAGTAGTGAAATTTTTATTTCGGTTTTGGTATAATGAATATTTGTACAACCCTAATAATAATTAATAATAAATTAATTAAGCACAATCGAGACTTGGAAGTGTGCAGCATGTCAATGTATAGACTTCAATTCTTGGCTGTACATAAATGCTACCTGGGTCGCTAGTGCTAAATACAATTTTAATAGGGTTTTGTTTTCACAGAGAATTGTGTTACATGTATGTATGCTAAATGCTGTTGTGCTGTCTTAGCAACAGATCACTTGATGTCACTGCATGAATCATGGGAATTATGAGTAAGTATTAAGTTGAATTTTTGGATATTTGAGAGGATTTTAGCCACTTTGGTCCTTGCATTAGGGATGGAAACATCTAGTCAATGTAATAAGTTTAGGATTTTTTCCAAGTTTTAATTTTCTGGTGAGTTTAGGGATTTGAATCAGGGTGCCCATACAGGTGAAGAAATGGGGACAGTTTTAATTGAAACACAGAAGAGGGCCTAGTAGGCTTCAGCTCGTAATTTTGTAAGACTGCTTTAGTAACTGAAAATTAAGTGCCACGAACCTAATAGTAAACTAGTCCTACGAGTACTGTGCGAGGGTAGGCACAAAATTAATGTTAGAAGTGTGATGGACAAAGCCATACTGCTTGAGTCTCTTTTCTAGTTCAGGAATTAGATTTTTTATAAAATTGTTACTCAAACTGACCTGCAATTATTTCTCCAAGAGAAGCTTCAATATTAAAGATGGTGTTGTCTTATCTATTTTCCTAATTACATTTTACACAGCAACTCAATAATATTTATAATTATTGGTGGTAAACCAGTAAAATTATGTTCCAAATAATCAGTGCTAAATATTTCAGTTTGTGGTCAACATAAACTGGTATCTACAAACATTCATTCCTGAATTGGGAACAATGGCCATAAACCAAGATTTCTGAATTATAGAGCAAATGAGGTTTGGAAAACAGCAAGTGTGTAAGTAAGAAATGAACATTCAGTAATTTGCATATTATCCTTATTGAGTCCGCCACTTGTCCAGAACAAACACAATGAGGCCCTGAATCACTTTTCAAAAGACACACATGTTAGAGATGTTAGAAAAGCTCACTAAACCCAGGGGATTGATTAAACATCACCTTTTACAGATGCAACGCAAAATTTGCACATGCACTGTGCCTGGTTGTTCTGTAGTAGAATTAATAACTCGCACATAAGTGCAAGATGTCGCATGACACAATATTTGTATGTAAATGCATGCCTATAAAACACAATTAAGCACAAGTCTTTGTTTGAGTATACGCAGATAAGGAACGTGCGGATCTATTCAATCCCAAATGTGACTACAGGTGCAAATGAAGACCTGTTTTACTTGCTCTGCACCTGTGGTGCACTGCAGTGGTGCAAACAGCAGGTAGTGATGTTTAATTGGGATCGTAGAGGCAGACATATGTAAAGAGTTGTTTCAACCATCACCTGGATGAAGAGATTATAAACATTCACATCTAGATAAATCCTGAATTGTTGAGTAAGAGTTGAGACATTGGTACGCTGAAACTGATGAAAAGTAGCGAGCTATGTGGAATGGTTTGATGCCACACACACATTACTTTAAATGAAAAGATAATGTACTGTTTACACATGTCTAGAAGTGCATTACTTTAATGCAATATGTATGCATGCATCACCTAGCTAATTATCTGTGAAAAAAGTTCATGTAATTTTGATGTTTACAGGTGTGTTTTGTTACCTGAGATGCATCAATGAATGACGTCAGCTGGTTTATTTGTTCTCGTGGCATTACTGTATCGAACAAGACAGACGTCTGTCCTGAGCCACAGATGGCACTGCTGCGGAAGAAGTCTATGCATCTGCGGTTCTTTACTCTAGGATCGTTCGGTGGTACTTCCATTGGGTAGCATGGTGCCGCATATTCACAGGATCTGTGGAAATATATGTGATCATTCATACATAACTGTATAAAGTATGTTCTGGGGGATAGAGGGGAGTTAAATGAATAAAAAATTGTCCTGTCATTTTTATCCCAGAATTCAGCATTTCATCCCTAGGTTTCTTAATTAGGTACAACAGTTTGAAGTCTTTTCCAGTAAAAGAACATGATTATTCTTTCAATACATTTGAAGCAATAGACAATAGTAAATATGTATTCCATAATGGCAAAAGTAATTTTCCCTGTAAGCCTCGTGTTAGTTTCTTACTGTCAGTTTAGCTCTAAATTATGTTTTATTTTTCAAGAGGTATCGTCTACGTCTGTAAGTTAGGATTACAGCATGGCAAATATGTGGTCAATGATTGTAACACATACTTTTTGAGCATTTATTACATGTAGGAGTATTTTTCCCTTTAAACATACAGCTATACAAGTCCAGAAACAAGATTTTACAAACAGCAGTGTGTTTGTCATTTGAATTTCCATGGTGGTAGAGTGGTCAGACCGCTCGTCTCCCACCAAGGCGATCTGAGTTCAGTTCCTGGCGGGATTGGCCCCAAGATTTTCGCATGTGGGAATCGTGCTGGACGATGTTACTGGTCCCCAGGTTTTCTCTGTGATTTCCTGTTTACCACACCCTTCTCATTCCGGCACTTCTCCATTGTAGGGCTACATTCCATGTCATCAATAGGGGGAAGCAGATGCTAATGCGAACCCGGAAGTAAATCTGCATCTGGGATACGATACCCTGGCCTTCTGATATCCTTATACATTATTTTTGTTTCTCTTACTGGGCTAGCAATTTTGTGTCACACTGGTCATCAGACAGCTATTTGCTCACCTCTTGCAGTCAATACCATCCCAACTCTCACTGCTAACAGCTGGGATGGCATGGTCTAGATCATGATCCAGGAACTGTCCCCACTGCATCAGCATGTGAGTATAGGTGTCATCTGGCGTTATCTCATTTGTACTGATGAGTTTAGTAGACACAAGCCGAGCACTGGGTTTTGAGAAACCATAGTACTTAACAGATTTCTTCCATCCTGTAATTAAAAATGTAGCACGAAAATTATTTTAGCATTCAGCTGTTTTTGTTTTACATTAAATACTTTATACAACTATGTGTGGTAGAACACATGTGTTTTTATATTTAGCTAAATTAATTTGGATTTATGGTAGGAACCCGTTCCAGTACAAAGCTGGTGTTTGGAGAAGTAATTTTCACCCACTCTGAGAGACATAAAACATTCCACGGTATACAGAATCTCTGGTGCAATGGACCACAGTACTACTACCTTCTACTGTACTATAAAAAAAAAAAAAAATATATATATATATATATTTTTTTTTTTCTCACTATAACTGGCTTACGAATAACTGTGGAATGATGAAGAGTTGTGTTCAGTAATGTTGTTCTCATACCTATGGGAGTATCAAAGCCATTCTCGTAGACTGGTTTCAGCACCCGACGGAAGCCAGTGAGAGATGCTCCCCACATGGAATGCTGCAGGTTATTGCAAGTGCCATCGATGGAGCGATACTTGCTGTGGAAGCACATGTCTGAGCAGTTGGTGAAGGGTCGGTGGGCCATACACTCTGACAGGTTTGCTACCAGCTGCAGCTGTGATGGCGACAGTAACTCCTTGTATGAAAACTCTACAACACACGACATGTTATAACCACTCTGTTCCAACAGGCAAGAGGAGGACATTTCACATCTAGCCTTTGAATGTTAACCTTACTGCTGGTAGAAACGTCTGCAGTAGTGTCCACTGAAGCATTAGAAAGGTATTGTCTTACCATCCAACAAATGTAAGTAATGCACAACCTTTCCACAATTCTTATTTATTTATTATTTATTTTTTATTTATTACATCACCCGCTTGATTCAGCTTTCGAGCATTGCGTTCAGTGAATATGGGGTTCGTCATTTTGTTGAACATAACATGTATGCTGTTAAATACATCAAAGACATATACATTACAAACACTATTACAATAATATATACAATATGTAGAGAAAAAACAAATAAAAGTTTGAACACTTGGAATAACTTGAAGGTACATACGTAATAGCAACACTGGAATGTTCACTACAACACGAAAATTACAATTTTATATTGTGAAAATACTGCTGCTCAAATATACAGTATGTACACTTAGACTTCCTTCCACACGTGAGTTAATGGATAAAAGAAATTAAGTGTTCAAAATCTCTCCCTACGTGAACTTTTACTTACTATGCACATTTTGTAAAGTATTTCTTATTCATAATATCGCCTATATGTACATACTTTCAAAGAAACTGTGGAGCTCGCTGGACATATCAAAATTACTAACAAAAAAAATGATAAGGATTGTATATACACCTCAACTTCTTTGTATTGTAAAAACGTTGTTGCTCAAATTAATGTTGAATTGCCAAGTTCAATTTTCTTATATCTGTTTCACTGGTTACTCTTTTTGGAAGCTTATTGAATAACTCTAATCCCATATAAAACATACTTTTTTCAAAAAATGTGCTCTTGTGTTATATAGCGCTCAGTTTATGTGCATATCTTGTGTTTAAAGTATTCGCATTGGTTGTATAATATCCTATGTTTTGCTTCATAAATTTGATTACACTGTTGGCATATTCTGTGTTCAAAGTTCGAATGGGGAGGGCTATAAATAAAGGTTTGCAGGATGCATTTGGTTTGACTCTCATCATAATACGTAGAGCTTTCTTTTTTAATATGAAGATTCTATAACTGTGCGTAGAAATACCCCAGAGTTATATCTCACACCTCATTGCTAAATGGAAATATGCATAGTAAATCATTCTTAATATTTTAGTATCTACCATTGATTTGAGGGCTCTTAACATGTAGCATATGGTTGAAAGCTTATTTTCTAGTTTTTTAATGTGGTCTTTCCAGGACAGATTTTTGTCTATGTGTAATACTAGAAATTTTACCACTGATGTTTCATCTATTGTTTGGTTGTTGTGTGTACTCAAGATATGGGTGATTATATTTTCCCTTTTGCTGAACTGTATAAATTGAGTTTTGTCAACATTAAGTATCAATCTGTTTAAATGAAACCATTTTTCTAGAGAGATAAGAGTATTTTCTGAAATATGTCTAAGGGAATTAAGGTTACTTTCTTTTAGGAGGAGACTGGTGTCATCTGCAAAAAGGGAAGTTTTATACTGTCTGGCAGGTCGTACTCGTTAATGTATATAAGAAAGAAGAAATAAGAAGAAATTCTTAAATTGTTGTCCCTTCAATTGATAATTTTTATTTTTCAATATTGAAACACCAACAGTATTGATATGTGCTGCCTTACTTATGCATGTGTTATTGCACATATACCAATACTTACAACAAAGAGGACCTGTTCACATGCAGAAATATTTATATGTTATAGTTTTACATCCACAAATTTTTATGAGCACCACGTAGGTACAGTATTTATATTGCCATCATTCTTACATTGTAAAAAATAAATTGGAAACACTGTCAATATCTCAGTCAATCGAAAGTACCGTAAACTTAAATATGTGCATAAATTGACAATTTGTATTTTACTGGGGTTTTCTGAACTATCAAGCAACATTAATCTGATAATCATATAGTAAAAAGCCATAAATGTTTAATGTAAATTTTCTATGACCATATGAAAACACTACTGTAATCTAATATATTAAAAATACAAGGAATATTAAGGAAGGAAAAGTTATTAGTTATAAAATCAAATACTTTTAACATCGAAATGTGTGTGTTTGTGTGTATGTATGTTTATTAGGTATACAGTACTTGGCACAGAGAAGAGTTCAGAGGATGAATGATATTATTCCCAATGCAAGATAGATACGTACTTAATAAGCATGTGTATCCCAGGACTTAAAACAAATGTATTGTGGATAGTTTTATGTAAGAACACTGCGTTTCAGTCACCTGGTTGTTAGTCATGTGAAAACCTAGACTGTCACTTTGTTACGTTTATATTTAGATACATATTGTATGGAATCAGCATAAAGTGGAGTTAATTAAATGGTAATGTACATACAAGAAAAGCAAAACCAGGATTACAGTGGATGTAAAATAAAAAAGTAATGAACATATGAAAGAATCAATAAATAATGATGAAAAATGTTTAGGAAAGTGCAGAAATGTAAGAATGTGGATAACTGAAGTAAGTGATATAGTAACATGTGTCAATAACAAGTTGGGATCAGTAATATGAGCAATGATTACAACTCTGTTTAGGCTATACAACGGCTGTGGTTAGTATTTTTCAGCTATATACAATCGTACTGAAGTTTTCATACCTGTTGTGAGGTTGACTTTCATTCCTGCTTCAACATGTTTCCTGATATTGTACAGTGTCCTCTCGTATATGTCGGCAGCGCGAGCTATGCTTCTAGCCTCTGCATTGGGGAAGCGTAGCAAGCGAAACAGCTCACTTGGGGAAGCTGGCTTGCCACTCTGATGGTCAAACAACTTCCTCAAAGTCTCGTTTACAGCTCGGTCAATGGCAGTTCGTGCCTCTTCGAAAGCAACTCTCACAAATTGGTCTCCGGGACCCATCAGGAGCTCATCTAGGAAAAGGAAGAAAGCTCCTATTTACTTTTCAAATTGTCAGCAAATAGTGTTTCAAAGTCAGAAAAACATTCAAAAACACCAACTCATGAAGTTTTTCTCACATTTTTATTTTAATAGTTATATATCCCTCTTTTTAATGTTGAGAATGGGTTTGGTCCTAAAGTTCAAGGCCAGATTTATGCATCTAAGCAGACTAGGCTCTTGAGTCTGAATGCCCCCGTAGCCTCTCTTTTACATCTTTCTTTGCCAGCTCGCATCCTTTTCCCTTTACGAAATTACATTATTTAAAATTTCGTGACACTATCCTCGTGCTTTTTATATTAACAGTAATGTAATGATATAATAATTATTTAGCTTACTCTAATGCATTTGATTGAAAATTACTTTCAACAACAGTAATGATAACAAAATAAATACGTAACTTTAAATATGTAATTTTTCCTCAGTATGTGTACGATAATTTAATGTGTGAATCCTTATTTTTGCTCTTTTCAGGGCACTGGGGTAGGCAGCACCCTTAAGAGGATATATGTCCATATTTTTTTATATGTAGGTGCTTAAAAATATATATATATTTTACTAACCAGCAGGGAAAATTCCTATATTTTTAATCAAATTTTTACTTAAAAGTGTGTTTAATTTAATGATCAACAGTACCCTACTTTCTTTCTTTCTTTGAGTCTGTGTAACTCCAGAAAAACTTAAATAAAATGAGCAGTCTGTTTTGCACGGCAAAAACGTGAACCGCCATGTTGATGTCACTGTGACTTCATGATACTGTACATTTTAATGTATGTAAAACACAAACGACAGCAACATATATTCAAGTTGTGAAACTGTGTTAAATAAAGTTGTTTATGCGGTAAAATAGAGTAAGGCTTGAACCCCGAAAAGTATAAATGTGGATAGTAGTTCATTTTGCGCAGCAATAAAATGCAATTTACTCAGAATAAAATCATAACTTTAGTGCCATATGATTAATCAAGGCTTATGCATAGTTTAAGCTTCAAGAAGAGACCTAATAGGCTGCTCTTAACGACAAAAATACAGTTTGCATATGTAATGCTGTATTATGTACAATATGACACGGTTAGCATACAATAAATAAGTCTTTTAAGTTAAAAATTGCAGTCAATAAGCTTGCAGTTTGTGACGAAATCCCTGCAGCTGTAGTGTTTTGGCTGTTCCACTGGCTGTTTGCAATGTCATTAGCCAATAGGCAAGTTCAAGGCACCCGTGATTGGCTGATAATTCAAGGGGTGTTCGGGGTCTTGCAAAACTTGCCCCGAGACGGCAGCACAGTTGTCTCAATGTCGTTCACGAGAAACATAAAAAAATACTGAAAGAAAAAATTAACTTGTAATAAAATAATTGATCTACCATATTATTTTACCGACTCATGCAACCAGAATGTTTGATCACAGTCTGTGCCAGGTTTGGTTAAATGCATTCCAAATATTAGCTCAATAGATTAATTTTTTGTATGCATGTGAACATAGTTCGGCTGACCTTTTAAACCTAAACTTATGATTACATACCAGATCTGAAACATTAAGCTGAATTCATAGAAAGTTATTATCTCTCTTGAATTTAAATAAAATCTACATAAACTCACACCTATAACTAAAACGTCGCAATGTGTGAGAGCTATATTAATACAGTGCTGTCTTCACTCCTTTCAAATCAAATAAAGTGAAATAAATCTTAGTTGTTGACTACCAAATCTACAACCACGCATGCCCAAATAACGAGCGAATTCCCCGAATTAACTTTTACGTAACCGTGATCGCTAAATTTTATCAGTTTTTTAAGTTGGTGAAAAATTCCAATACACACAATAGTGCCGGCCGTGCGGTGGCTAATCAAAACAAGTTAGACTACATCATAAATGTGTTAGCCAATAAGAACACGTTTTCAATGTTTGTGGCGGTGTTTGAAAATATGGCATTTTTAAAGCTAAATAGTTCGAAAATTACAATGTTCGTGAAGCTATTGCCAAGCCTGGCTACATTTAGTGCCGAAATAATTAGGAAGGATCAGATATATATTAAAAACAATTTCTAGGAATTTTCCCTATTATTTTGTAAGAGTGAAAATCTGTTACTTAGATAAAGTGCATCAGCTTACAATAAATGTGTAAATTTTTCACTGCCCTGAAAATTGTGTGACTGTCATAACCATTTTTAAATATTATGTGCCAAATATTATTATTCTATTTATAGAAATAATTATGCAAATACATATAATAAGCATATTAAAATTATTCGTAGAATATAATTTTAAACTGCTCTGTTACCTTTGACGACAACTTCTCCCTGGGCCTTTGTTTGTCCATTTTCATTTATCGCAAGGCACTCGTAAATGCCTGTGTCCTGCCGTGTCATGTTGGATATGCGCAGACTTCCAATTGGAGACACTCTGAAATAATTGGTTTCATTATAACATTGCAAATTACTGCTATTATGCTCAGTGAAGTTTGTTTTGATTCCAAAACATCTGGGTTTCCAATTATAGTCTAGCACTAACGTAAACAGTATCAGCATGTCTATGTTATAGGTACAGTTGAGTAAAATGATTATCTGCTTAAATCAATTTAATAATATGAATTCAAAGACCAGCAACACCTTTTATTTTATATTATAAAGCTTGACAATTTGTCAACAAAGAAAATAAAATGTAGTGTCAATTATTTTGTTTAGTTTTTTACTTTTTTTAAAGTTATTTGTTACAAAGAATAAGTCTTGTGTTCACAAAATTTTTGCGGCGCATTGTACTCACCCCTTTATATTAAGACAAGGGGTTAAAGTTCCTTAACAGTTTTCAGTGTACCATCTTGCTAGTCATCCCGGCTTAACACAGGGCCAAAATCACGTTACACACACTGCCATTCCATATAAATGTGGGGGTGTGGGGGGAGTATGTGAATTGTGGGCTGGAATACAGTGCTCTCCCTATTTGCTGTAGACTGGACAGTGTCATTTATATTAGGATTTACATTTATGTGCACAAACAGTTAAATTTTAGCAGTCAATGCATGTGCCATGATGTTGCTTAAGGCTATGATTGTGTTTTCCTCGAGGGTTAAAGGATATTTTAATGTTATTTTTTCTGTTGCAAGAATCTATGTGTTATACTGTAATTCATATTGTTTTCCTAGTTCAGTCAGTAATGTATTTATTTAATTAAATTTTAAGCAGGTGTGGCAATCCCTGTGGTAACACATCCCCTTCGTATCTTATTCAAGTGTGTACAGGAAGTTTAGTATAATCTGGCATGTACTTATCTGTAATTTATGTGATGATTTTTGACACTTGTTCTTTTCAATTCCTTTTATACATGTGGATAACTAAACTAGTAGTGGCACTCTAATGGCTGTTTGTCAGGGGCACTATGATGCTCCCACTTCTTGTCGTACCCACGTCGCAAGGTAGAGAGGATGTACAGCCCGTGAAGGAGACTTGCTACTGGTTGTAACATATTGTAATAGAGCTGTTTTTCACTGTAAATTTTGTGAAACTGTTAATTCAATTATTCTTCCCCTCACACATTCTGGCAGTACTGGGCCGTAAAAGCATATAGGCAGTTCGAATAAAGTGAGCACTCGAAAAAGCCCTGCTAAAGATCTATTTCCAGCCAATTCGTATCTTTCCGCGTGTAACGACTAATGACGGGAAAAGTCTAACCTTCTGGGACACGTCCCTTTATGTTTGCGCGTGTAAGATAAATTTTTCAGTCGATAGGTACCTATATAGTTTGATAAAAAAAGAAGTTTATTTATTATATAAAATACAATTATATCGCTGTCGGTTGATTTTGTTTCAGTATTGTTGTATTTAAATACGAATAAACACGGAACTATGTTGTGTTATTTTGTTGCCAACCATACAAGCAGTAAGGTGACTATCGGTAATGTTGAATTATATGTAGTAACAGCTAGTGATATTTTTCAAAGGTTAGATATTTAGTGTTCACTTTATTCTGAACGGCCTATACAAACAACATCTGTGTACATCTTTCCATACTTAGTGTTCCACAGGCACACTTTCCAGCGAACAAAGGAGTGAAGGCCATCGTAAGTTTTGTGGGTCTGCAGTGTGTATTTTCCGCTAATACTAGTTGCAGCTGTGTCTGTGAATCCTACATAGGCAATGTAAGTTATCATCATTCAGCAGCCGACGCGCTACACTCTTATCTGAGTTTTAGAATAAACACAGAAAATGATGAACAAATATTTCATTGGTTGGCAACAGCTCAGTACATATGATAATGCATGAAAAATATGAAGTTATCTGTCACGTACAAGTAAACTTAGCAACCCATTCATCAAGAAGAAAATACTAATATCTAAATATATTATGTTTTCACACAGTTCAAAGACAATGTACATCAGTGGACAACATGTCTGCACTGTATTGTTAACTCGAGAGTTATTTCACGACTGGTGAAATGAAGAGATTTTGGTCAGTACTTAACATTGAGGTTTTTAGCGCTGGTGAGGGGTGACATTATTTGAGTATGAAGTGGTGCCAGAATGAAATGGCGGCAAAATCATGAGATCCCCAAGAAAACTGACCGACTAGCAACATTGTCCTGCACGATTCCCACATGCAAAAATCTGGGGACCCATCCCAATGGAAATAGAATCTGGATCGTCTTGCTGGAAGGTGAGTGCTCTGGCCACTGCACCAACCACGCCACGCTGCGTAATGCTAAGTTCAACGTACCAGTTTCTTGGTACATGTTCCAGTATTCAGCGACATACCAATATATTTTTATACTTGTATGTGAAACTATCAAGAGTTTAATATTAGCCACTTACAAATAAGTTAAGACTGTTATGGAAATCAGGAGAAAGGAAGAAAGAAAAAAAATCAGTGTAATAATTGTTTTCACATAAAATATTTGCGAACAATCTACATTACTGTAGATTGCTTTCTAGAGCATCTATACTCTGTCCTCATGATAATTGACTGTTTTGTGTCATTCTATTCCATTCTTTGCAGGTTGTCGTATACACGTTAAATTGACTTTGGAGGAACATATGAAGTAGTTGGATATGAACAATGAATCACTGTTGCATATTTTTCAAAACGTGGAAACATGTCTGCACATTAATAAAACTGTAATGATGTTTTATACATTAAAAAAAATTATGCTAACTATAGCTGTTGGAAAAATGTCAGTGAGACGAGTTATTGGCTTGCTCATTTGGTGATAACTTAGTGTGATTTTTTACTCCAGTGAATTTATAAATAGAAACATTTTTTTTATTTAACACTCATTTTGTTGATCGATTTCCCCACTAATAATCCCACATTCTTGCCACGTCTGTACCAAAAATTTTAATATCCATATAGCCTGTCATGGCTTAATAATTGTGAGTACTGAAATAGATTGCACTTATGTTGTAATATTATGTGAAATTAATAATGTTTTGTCAAGTTTTTATACAATTTTGACTTAGTGTGTTGAAAACATGTACTGTATATCATTTTCACGTAATATGGTTTTTATCACTTGTGCATTGTTGTTTTAGATGATAACTTATTCGCTGTACATTGGCACGCGAACAAACTGAGCCAATTGGCAGCAGGTGTGGAACAATAACCTGATGGCATTTTTTTATGTCAGAACTCGAGAGTGGATGAACAACTAGGGTGGCACCCATACACCTCACGTTTACATTGCATAAATCAATATAATTTATTTAAGCGGAATATTTTAGGCATATGTCATTGTAGTGCTATGTCATCCCACAAAACCAAGAGAAATACAAGAAAAATTGTAAAAGAGAGAAAAGCAAGTTGAGTTGATAGTCAACACACACAAACCAGTAAGTTAAAAATTAAATATTGGAAACTAATACTAATACCCCAACGAATAAATGAAGGCTGTTAAGAAAATCAGGAAACCACAACCAAGACTGCAAAGATATTTGTCACAGGCAACTGCTGTACACATAATTAATACAGCTAAAGTGGACCTGACAAACCTGAAATTGCTGGTGTGAGGTACTGCAGCACCATCTTTGGTCCACACTACGGTGGGTTTAGGGTCACCCTCTGCCTTGCATGGTATCTCTATGGAACTTCCCCGTGCAGCTACCATGTCGTACGGTGGTATGACGATCCTGGGACTACGGCCACCCCGGGTGCCAAAGTGTTCAGGGCCAGCGGGCGAAGGGGCTGGGGTGCGGGGAATGGCTCGTGGTTGTTGCGGGGAAGGAGAGCCATTGGAGACAGTCACGTGAGCGCTTGTCTCCTTGTACCCCACGGAGTTTTGTGCTCTGCATACATACAGGCCCGAGTCTGTCTCTTTCACGTGCTGGATCAGCAGCTGGTAACCTGCCAGAAACAAGATCTTTGTTGTTAAGTCATTTCTACTACATAATTTAATACAAGAAAACAAGGTTATTTCCACATCTAGAGTTTCTTTTTTAATGACTTTTTTTTTTTGCTATTTTACTATACTGTACGTAAGATTATATAGACAATAGGTTGGTAGCATTAAAGTGCAGTACAGAATATTCAAATAAGCAGAACCCAGATATTTATTTGGTTTAACAATTATGATGAAGTGGTATGGACATTTTTAGCAGATGTATACTGCTTTATGTTAAAGGTGATGACATCTATGTCCAAGCAACACTAAAGAAATGAAAAGATTTATCATAAGAATAACTAAATCAATGCAATACCGAGGTTACGTACCTCCAGGAGCAATGGTGATCCGTCCCCCAGGATTGACAGGATGTCCATCCTTGTACCAAGTTATACTTGGACGAGGGTTACCGTCAGCAACACAGCGAAGATCAGCAAATGCTCCAGTTCTCAAGGTCAGGTTGTCGGGATGAGTCGTGAAACTGGGAGCCACTATCCAATCACACACATAAATGATGTAACGTTTACAACTAGGAATACTTTGTTATGTCAAAGGATTTTACTTTCTGCATTTAACCACTGCAGATTACCTACAGTTACTTAAGTATATATAATATAAAATTATGACTCTAAATTGTTGGGCTTATTACAGCTAATGCATTGTTAGCACAGAGTAGGTGGGAAACGGCCGCTAGGTTACTTACAGAATTGTACTTGTAGGGTAGGAGAACACAAAACGCAGATAAATGACGACACATTTTTTTGTGCTGTGGCGAGGTCATGACGTTTTGCTGGCCCAGCAAGCTTCCTCCGGTGGCGAATGATTACCTTTTGCCGTGACCACCCAAGGAAGCTGGCTTCGGGCAGTGGCTAGAGCACTTGCCTCCCACCAAGATGATTCAGGTTCGATTTCCGGCAGGATTAGTTCCCGGATTTTTCACATAGAAATTATACCGGATTATGCCGCCAGTCGGCTGGTTTTCTTTAGGATCTCCAGTTTTCCTCGTCCTTTCATTCTGATGCTACTCCATAGTCACACCACATCTTCCCTCACTAGCACTAAAAACCTAGATGTGAAGTACTGGCCAAAATCTCTTCAATTCACTGAAGTGGTAAAGGACAGAATATCAAGTAGATGTGTTAGGTGACTGTTCACGACGCAATCAAACAGAAAAGGATGGCAGAGCCCTGGAGCTGTCTCTCTCTGCAGCTAGCTACACTGATATATTTTCCCCCAGTTTATTACCCTCCATTCTCCTCACACCCTTGGCACATGTCACACTGCACTACACAGGTACGCTCAGGGTAGGGGGAGGACAAGGTGAATCATTCCCTTTCTTTTTGAACATCTGCATGTCCGGACTGGATCTTAGAACCTAAGGAGGTTAGACGCCAATGTAACTTATGAACAATTTTTAACAACCTACGTAAGCTTCTACATACCACACAACTTACGGTAACTTACTAGACGTAAACATCAAGTAATGGGTCCAGTTCTTAATTTTATCAAGAGATCGTGTAATTTAGTTCATATTTTCAGGGAGATGGCATCAGCGTTGTACACACAGAATGTTGTATGTTGTACTGTAAAATATTTAGTAATTTATCACACATGTAGAAGTATTAGAATGAAGTTGTTGTAATACAAAATTGCCTAATGATCAAAGTTATTGTCATTCTGTGAATTGTTAGGTATTGATGCTATGAACGCCTGTTTTGCCCTTAGATAATTATTGGGTTGCTGCAGCCACATCAGGAGCTTCAACCCTCCTACCTCACACCATCACCTGAGCACACACCTCTATGCTTTAGTTGGTGTACTACCAGCTGCAAGTGTAATACTTCCTTCCTAACCCTTGAATTCCTAGAGACTTGCCAGTAATGATGTTTATAAGGGTAAGACGTTAGTCATTAGGAGAGAAACTTAGTCAGATGTAGGGTTCTAAAATTTCCAGAAAAATTGGTGAAAGGAAAAAAAAACAGTTTTATTTCCAAATTTTTCGAAAAAATTGGAAAAACTTCTTTAAAATCATTGTGAAATTATACTAAACCTGTGGCGGCAAAATAATATATAGTAACTTATATAAGGTAATTTAAATAGGAGAAAAGCAGAGAAAAGGCTAACCCGATTCATTCTGAATGTTTACTTACTATAGAACATCTCACGCTTAGATTGCATTACAGGGTTATATGGACATTTGCGCTCTCTTTCCAATGCACAGTAACTGTCACAAGCATTGTCCTTGTTTTGGCGAGTGCTGTTGCCAAAAATCCTAAAATGTTCATCTTGTAACTTTGACTATAACATTTTTGCATATTGTACAGCATCGAAACGTGCATGGGGTGATATAGTTAGTGCCATGATTTACACCATTTTCAAGGGTTGAAAAATAAAAAACAAATATTTTGAACTTGGTACTGTTTTCATGCATCCTTGAATATACATTATAACTAACGAATCAAAAGCAAAATCGTATTCCAGATTTTAATGGTGTGTAATTTCATATATCTGGATGCCATTTTTGATAACTGTACAGAAATGTTTTTCTAACGTTATGTGCGCTTATAACAAACTAAAACATCCAAAAGTTGGTCAATGAGAAACTTTTTTGCTTTTCAAGTTACATGGGGGATGAAAGTGAGGAAGTTGTTTGTAATGAGCTAAATTTATTTTTAAAAGCAACCCCACCTCAATAGTTTTATCCGTTCTTTTGTATAAAGCTGTGAAATGTGTTATGTCATGCGCTCGCCACGGGTTCACTCTACAAATTCAAGAGTTCAATGTCACTCGACGTGTTAGGCGCTGAAGGCGCTGTCATGTCCGTTACCTTTGCTGATTATGAGGTTATGTCTGGAAAGCTTAATAGGATACAAGCTTTCTTTAGTCAGCGGTTTTCTTCGTCCCGTGTCCTAAACTGGTTCAGTAGTGAAACTACAGTGTCTTGAGGCAAAACGATTCATTGTGTATGATGACTTGACTTTGAAACAAAATTTCATGTGTGTAATTTTTTGTTACCATTTATTTGTATGGAAGTCAAAACAACAAAAAGTCGTAATATAAGTAGGCTACACAAAAGGGAGCGAAATATTGTATTGATCTTATTCCAGTGATTTTCATATGTTATTAACTTACTAAGGGAGCTTTAGTAGAAACAGGATGTTCCAAACGAACCATTTAAGCTAATAGGAAGAAACAATAGCAACACAGTACAGAAAACTAACATGAAAAGTTGAAATCATAAAGGAAAGACAAACAATAAATAATTCCTTTGAACTTATTTAAGGCAATAATGGTCCTTCATTTCTAATGCTTGTATGGTAAATACTTTTAAAATCCTAAATTAGAGCAAATATAATAATAAAACTCATACAGTTTGTTTATAAGGTTTTACTACGTCGTCTAATTTCTTTCCTTGACAAAAAATTTACCTGGTTTCGGTAAGTTTTTTGACCGACAAATATTTGTACCTACAACTGGATAAGTATTGAAAAACTACATAATATATGGTAAACTAATTTTAAACAATACCAGTAAACATAAATTACATATACGTACTCTCGTTTAGGCTTAAGATATAATGAGTGATACGCCTATGTTGACATCACGGCAGAACATTAATGTACTCTCTTTTGTTTGATAACCGAGCATGGTGAAGCAGTAATTAAACACTCGCCTCAAACTTGGGAGGAGCCAGGTTCGATACCCGGCTCCGACCATCCTGATTACCGTTTTCCAGGGTCTTCCAAAATCACTCCAGGCGAATGCTCGGATGGTTCCTCAACAAAGACCTTCGCTGACTCCTTCTCCATTTCTCCCAGTGTTCCTCTAAAGCAGTGGTTCCCAAACTGGAAATCCCGACCACTAAAGGGGTCGCAGACTGTTTTGAGAGGGGTCGTGACAGGCTTCCAAAATAAGTTTAAAAAATAGAAAAATTTTAAAATGGATATGTAAACAATTGACTGAACTTAAAATGTAAATTAATACTAATTACGTAATTACTGAGACAACAAATATGTATGTGCGTAAATATTATTTGTTGAAATGGAGGAGGTCGCCGTTAAAAATTATACTCAAAAGGGGTCACTGTTTAAAGTTGTACCCACAAGGAGTTCACAAGACCGAAAACTTTGGGAACCACTGCTCTAAAACCTTGTGCTGTACCAGGATACGTAAAAACGTCCAAATAAATAACATCCCCCTCTCCCACTTTAAATTTATAGCAGACAATAACAGTGTAAAAAACAAACATTTTTCAGTTCCACACGACATTGATTTTGAATGATCAATTTCATAATAATCAACTACCCTCAACCACGTTGTCGTCTTCAGACAGAAGTTACTAAAATTGAAGAAACTTATGTTTGGTCAGCAGTAGCTATAATTATTAAAAGGTATGTGATACTTATTTCTTAATGAAGTGCCCGTTACAATTCATTTAGTGAATTAATATAAGTGGAGTTTGAAAACTGTCTCTTATTTTCAAGCAATAAAAATTGTTATTAATTGCATATTTTGAAGCATGATACAATGCAAATTGTAATATCAATTAGAATAATAAAGAATATAATATTTAAAGCTAAACACTCTGAAGTAGTTCGTACTTCGTAATGTGGCTGCGATCTGGCAACAGCACGTGCAATAAGCTCTGTACTGCAATCTAAGGTTGGGATGCTCTATAGCAAGGTGTATGAATGTGGAAAGAAGGCCAACATGAGAACTTTTACAGTTTTAAGATAAGGGGAACTACAGAAGCATCACATTACTCTAATTTAAGTAACTTGTTTATTAGTAATCCGGAACACACATACACCATTGTAAGTCATAACTGAGCACCTGGCAAGCAGCAATCAGTGTAAATTTCACATGTCAATTATATGACTGAAAAAAAAAATGGCAAATCATAAAGTTGATAAATGTAAAACAACAGCAAAGTACACCACTTAGCCAGTCGATACAAGCAGTAAGATAATTAATAATTATCTTAGGGTTTTCCTTGTGAATTTTAACTACAAAGGTTTTTTTTGTTGTAATTGAAACTATTTTCCTGGCAGAGATTGTAAGTTATATGAGTATGTGTTTGACTACTATTTCTGTTTAATCCATGTGCATATTGTTTATTTACTGTACCAACTTTATTGTGGTTCTTTTTGAAACTTTGTGTTGTATTTGCTAGGCCTAATTATTTCATTTACATGGTACTGGAAGGGTACTATGTGTAATGGTAGAAAGGCCCAAACGTAAATACATTAAACATCCAGATTTGTGATTTAGAAATTGTAAGATTATTTATATTGTATTTTTTTTCTTTCAATTTTCCATAATTTTTCCTCTTAATGAAAAGGTCCTGTTTTCCCCATTTTTACGACAATGGAAAAAACCAATTTTTCCATTTTACGTCAACGGAAAAAAACAAAACAATTTTCCCTGTTTTTTCCCAATTTTCCTGTTTATTTTTCCCCCGAAGCTTCGGAACCCTAGTCAGATGTACAAATGAATGTAATGCCGGCACCCTCTATGCCGTGACACTGTTACCGTCAGAAAGTTGCCAGGTTAAAAACACACAAGGAACAGTTTAGGAATAAATACAGTTACATGCCACTTCTTGCAAAATTTGAACTAATAAAGTGCTGATTTTGTGAAGCAGTGGAAAATGTAATTAAACACTTGCTAAATTCAGTTGCTACATCATTAACGGCAGTGGGGACACATTGTGTCCTGCCGAAAACTTTTTATTACTATTTTCTTTTCTGGTTTTTGTAAATCTTACAACTTAACAAACCTTAGTGTTTTCAGGATTTATATCAAGTTTTAATTTGTGTCAAATTTTCCTTCATTTTGTAAAATGTCTTTTGATTTAATTAAAGTGTTTTTATGTTTGAACAGGAATGCCTTAATAAAGACTCGTAGAAGATTAAGGGTTCAAGTGCATTCAGATTATTTTCTTTTAGTACTTTATGTTTGTATAAATTAAGGACTTTTGATTTTGGTGTATATGAACAGAGCCATCACGGTTCGGCAGGATATGCCTTGTATGTCTCCCACCATGTTACAGTCAGTCTTCGTCTGATCTGCGAGAGAGAGGAGGTGCGCGCGGAGCACTCACTGTCTTCCTAGGGTATTCATTGTTGCGACCGTTGATCCAAATAGTTTGCCATAGTTTTCAAGTTTAATATATCAGAACCTTTTTAGTATGCTAGTCCAGAGATCGACACACGCTGGTAAGACATCTGCACTGTCCGTTTAATTATATCATTGTATTATGTTTTTAATAATCAACTCGAAAGCTACAACCCACTCTTTTATTAACATTCCACTTACACAAAGAAATCACAGTCCGCCTTTTTTGTCACATTGCTCCACACTCACTGCCGCACATGTTGCCAACCTCTCGCTCCCATCTTTACTTCCATACCATATTTACTTCCCTACTACACCTTCCCTTTCCAACAAACACATTCTCTGCTACACCTTCCCTTTCACATAAACAAAAACTTATCGTATATAGTCCTTAAGGTATTGTGGTGATTTTGCTGTACGCTTTGTACGGTCATTACCATTACTTAACATCCTCTCCTCTTTAGGTCCACTTTGGTCCATCCTGTCTGTGTCCACTACTGATTGTCCTGTATCTTTATGATTCTCCATCCTCCCTTCTTCAACGTGAGATGGCTTAACATGCTTAGTGTTTCTACGAAACCTATTGCCCTTTCTATCTTCCACAATCACTGAGCGGGGACTCTTATGAATGTCCACCACTAAACCTTGTGACCATTCATTTGAGTCGCCCTTTAAGAATGCTACCTGTTGCCCCCTGTGAAAAATCTGATGTGACTCTCGTGCCGTCTTATCATAATTGTGTTTATTTATAGTGTCCCTTTTGGCCTGATATTCTTGAAAATTACTGATCACCTTAGGAGTCAATTGCTCCTCATGTGTCGGCAATACTGATTGTGTCAATCGACTGAACAACAGTTGAAGGGCGAGTATGGGGACCCCATAACCGGTGAGTTTCGATACTCTAATAGAGCGTATTGCAGGTCAGTTTTACTTTCTTTGCATTTACTCAAAATCTTCTTCGCTATGCCCACAAATCTCTCGACAAAGCCATTTGATTGCGGGTAGCGAGGACTGGACGTAATTACCGAAAAATTCCACTCCGGCGCAAACCGCTGGAACTCATAAGAGTTAAAAGGCATATTATCTGCTCTAATTACTCTGGGCACCCCATGAGTAGCAAACACTTCCTTCAGTATTTTAATGATTGTGCCAGTAGCCTAGGATTTGACTTTCTTTAACTCGAACCATTTAGAATAATAATCAGTTAAAATTAAGTAGCGAGTCCCACAATGCTCCAGAAAGTCACATCCAATCTTCTCAAAAGGCAGCTTACAAATATTATCCAATAACAATGGTTCTTTTGGTTTTTTAGAACTATATTTCTCACATACTTTACACTTTGAAATGACCTCTTCAATGTCCGATTCTATGGTCGGCCAGTAAAAAAGAGACTTTGCCCTCGCCTTCGTCTTAGTGATACCGAAATGAGATGAATGTATTTTTTGCATTATTGTCTCTCTCATTTCGATCGGAACAATCATCTTATATCCCACCATGACCACCCCATTTGCAATACTGATCTCATCTCGAAATTTATAGTATGGT
>PNEQ01004602.1:7204-28512 GCA_003012365.1 Medauroidea extradentata | reverse complement strand
TTTATTGCTGCCAGTTCTGCCCTTACTCGCCGAGCATGGGCAGAAATGGCAGTCATTTCTGGCAAAACTGGCATCTGCTAGTCCCACCCGAACAGCATACCAAAAAAACACTTCCGGTAAAACGAACGCCTTCTGGCAGAAAACTAGCAGAACTGGCACAAAACTGGCAGACTGGCAGACCACGCGAACAAACCTACTGGCTTTCTGTTTTATGTATGCAGTAGTTGCACCAGCAGAAATTATGTAAAATTGATTTTTGGCTACAGTGACTTTGATTCGAACACATTTTACATTTTTTTTTATTATATCTGTTACACCATTTATTTGTTTAAAAACGTTCTAATGTAATTAATGATTATTTCTAACTTGGATCACCACCATCTTGGTTTGATGTAAATTTTGGGAAAACGTTTGTTTCCGTTTAATTATTACATTTATACATGTGGTCCTAGTAGCACATAGAGTATATAACGGCGAACTGTTTGATGATGTTAATAAAATTGCTACGTTGTTTGGTTAGTAAAAGTTAAATTTTAAAATAAATTAATTTTTACAATCCCTTGAACTAAATTAATGAAATAATTGCATAATCGTTGCCTTAAAATTTTTTAGGAAGTTATATTCTAGGCCCTATATTAGTCAAATATGAAACATCAATTTGTAAGACAAAGTTTTAACAAAATGTAATAAATAAATTAAAGATGGCCGTTGATATTCCACCTAAAGAGTACGGAAATTATTTTAGCATTTATGGCCTATAAGAGTCACAAGAAAATTTGTACACATTTAATCATGAAAGTCGGTCTCTTCATTTACGAGCCACATATTTACTTGATTAAAAAAGAATAATTTTGTACCCAAGTTGTTATTTGTTGTATTGGTTACCAAGATCACCCCTTAAAACGTGTCAGACAAGTGTACGTCTGGCGACTAATCTTTGATGCATTTCATGTAAACACAACATGAATACGTGTACGTCTGTGTCAAATGTCAAGATAATTCTATGTTACATATTTGTTTTCTTTTATAAAGATACGTGCTAGTAACATGAATTAAGTAATCTAAGTTCCAAGAGAATAATCATTATTTAATTGTCGTTTTGAATGTGTGAATTTTAACAGCGGCAGTATATAAAAGCTAACTTTACTGTAGATATGGCATGGTTTAAAGATCTAGCTGGGAAAGCAGAAGATTTTCTCAACCAAATTGACCAGAATGCTGCAGTTGCTCTTCAGAAAGAAAGAAGCGGTGCAAACTCAGACTTGTCAGATGTCGCTGAAAGACCTGGAATAACTAAGAAAGCTTTAGAACGGTACGTGCGATAGGCAGTGTAATTAATAACAATAAAATAAGTAGATAATATCACAACTCGCTTAAATCCTAATAACAAAATTAATCAACACAGTATGAACACTTAATGAGTTCATAGGAAAAAAAAAATCTATTCTGTGTCTGACTTAGTTGTATATTTTAATACGTCAGTAATCTATATATTTCTAATGATGTACACACATTTAGAGCCATCAACTTATCTTTATTTATTTATTTATTTATTTACAACAAATTTACAGAGGGCAAAAACAGCCCGAAGGCCTTGAAATTTACCCCCATAAACAAACAACAGTCAGGGGAACACAAATACATAAAATACATAAAAAACAACATAAAAACAACATAAAAACCACATAAAACAACATACAACACATAAAAATAAACATAAAAAATAAAAATTAACAAAAGATAATTAAGACAACAACATAGAAAGAAAACAAGGAAAACATTGGACAAAGGGAGCGCACTGTCACCGGGAATGGAGTCGAGCTCACGGCAGAGGAGAGGATGGAAATTATATTCAGTAAACATTAAAAGATTAAACCCATGAATAGATGACAATGTCGATATCTTTAAGCTAATAAAGACTTACAGAGAGTACGACAATGTGGCTACTAAGCCATATAGCTCTTTTTTGCAAAAAAAAAAAAACAATCCAACAGATGAACAGGAACTACCCTACAAACCAATACCATAAGATAAACTATCTCTATGAGCATAATAAACGTCTATCGTCTCTTTAGTAACACTATTTTTAAAGCTCTAATTATAAATGGCCTTTAATAACATCCACAGCAACGTTATAAATATGGTCTTTAAATTTAAAAGTTAGATTCAATTATAACACCAAGAAATTTTAAATAATTAACCTTATCATATAACCTGTATTAATATGCATCTCAAAATTTTTGTTTTAAATGCATTTAACCGAGTTTATTAGCAGCACATTAGTCGTTTATAAAGGGTTCTGTTTGTTCAGCAAGTTCAGTGCATATTTCATTGATAACACACTCAAGTCTATGTCATCAGCAAAAAGATAATTAGAAACATCACTAGAATTTATAATACAGTAGCTAGTACAATCATTAATATGCCAATATAGGCTTGATTCCTGCAGGACACCATACTTGCTGTCATCTCTCCTGTCAGCCGCCAGCAAGGTGCAGGTACACGACCATAGAGTAGTGAGGGGTAACCCGAAAGCTAAGCGCTACGTTGTTGTGATAGAGGGCATCATCCCAACACGACCTAGCTGGGAACAGGTAGAACTGAGAACTTAGGGTGGGTGGTTCAGGGGCTAAATTACCCTCTGCAACTGCGTAGGCTAGGAAACCCACATGCTATGAATAATCAAGTTAAACACTGTAAGAAAATAGGCACCAAAAATTATAGGTGAGGAAATGCTGATACAGGTTTCAGAGGCTAGGTTTATGTATGTGACGTACAAATACAACTCGTAGCACAACTTGCAAATGAGTACTTGTTACACATCTTCCAGATATGAACCACCATGGCGTGCCTATGAAGGAGAAACAATCTTGGAAATATACAGAAATTATGTATGCAGCCCAAGCTGGACAGCTCGTGTGCGAGAAAAAGCCATAATACATGCGAGAGGCCAAATGTTCAGCGTGTAGCCTGGCATTTCTAAAGATGAAAATTCGACACACGTGGTCACGAGTTGAGTTATCCAAAGTTGAGTTGGCTGCATCTGTAAATTTTTAATATTATCTCCTATATATATCCTTTGCTGTGTGGGAGTGATGGACGGGGATGTAAGTGATAAATTAATTCAAACAGCAAGGTTCCAGCAAGTTAGCAAAACTGTTGACGGTGGCAGTACTGTTGAGTTGAGAAAACTTGTAGACATCCCAGTCTTGCTCGCAGAAAGACTGAACAAGCCTTACCATGGTTGATCCCTCGCACCGACAGTGCCGATGCCTGGGAGCAACTTACATACTTAAAAAAAAAAAAAAACCAAAACACCTTAAAACACAAGACAACATTACTAAAATTGAAGTTGAGAATATAGACACAGAAAACACGTTCCAAATAATTACCTGGGTGTGACATGGGGATGAGGCTGAATCACTTTCAAGTCCAAAAATACATTACATTAATTTGTTAAGCTCGCTGGAGGGCCTGAATGAGAAACACAACACTGTGAACCTAGCACGCTACAATTCTGGAATTTAACTTTGCTTTAAATAAAATCCCGGAGACCGGCTGCTTGACTATAGTGAGGGAGTGGGGGGTTTGGCACTCCGCGCAGAGCAGAGTGTTTTGTTGTAATAACCTGTGATCTACTATCAAACATTCGTAACATGATGGGGCCTGGTGGCGAGTTCTCTCCAAAGTTAAATACTTCCTTGACTGTCTATAAAACTGAAAGTAACATTGTCGTGAGAAAAATAAAATAACAGTTAATCTTCTAAATCTAAAACCTCGTGTTCAACAGCATCAAAGGCCTTGGACATGTAAATAGGCTACCACAAATATTTTACCTCCTATCCCCTCCAAGCAATTGTTGCCGTAATTAATAATGGAACAGCATCTATAGTACTGCAGTTCTTTTGAAATCCAAACTAGCTGCTAATTATGATACTTTATTGTCCAAATAACAAACTAATTGTTTGGAGACTGGTTTCTCCAGGATCTTTGATACTATAAGCACAGTAGAAATATGCCTTAAAATGAAAATCCTAAATTGTGTTCTCTTCTGGCAGGGTCACATTGTGTATAAGAGAAGATGGTCAGGGTGAAGGTTTGGCCAGCTATTACACTAGCGAGCCCTTCGCCCGCCCACTTTAAATGGGCCTATACTTCTTTAAATAATTTCTACATCTTTTTTTAAGGACAGGAATAGCCTTACTTTGCTTTAAGTTAGCATTTTATAAAAATATTGACTAATATATACTTTCTTTAAACAAATAGTAAGTAATTAAATAGGCTTACTTCACATAAATATTTTAGTAAGATGCTAATTTAATAGTAAATGGTTTATTCCAAAGAAATCAGGACGTTTATTGCTGCTCATACTAATATTTGCAGTATATACTTATTTCACTGTAACATCCTTTAGCTTAGCTAAAGTTAGACAGTTTTATCAAAAGAGTTACCTTAGTTATTTAATACTGGCAGTTTTGTTTGCTTTGTAAGTTTGTGTACATGGCTATATCAGTGATCCACAGACTCAATAAAATACTTATTTATATTAAATTCAACAGAAGACACATTATAGGACTAAAGAGAATCTTTTTTTTTGTTTACATTAACAGACTGATATAACATGCCATGTAAGTTTTTGGAGGCTGCTGTATTAGTGATTTTACTTAAGGTTTTTTTCATGTTTATGTTATTAGTACTAAGTGATGATTTAAATTAATTTTTCTTTCGGTAAAGGGACGTCCAAGAAGCACCGGTGCCGAAGAAGATATTTTCTACAGCAGCAACTAAAACTTCAGGAAATAAGAGTGCATTTTCCTCTGTGCGCTCGTCACCTAATCCAACCAGTTTAGGCACGAGAACATCAACGCCACATAGTGATGATGAGTTAATCAAGTTCTTAAACAGCTCAGAACATTCGCAGCAGGTGAGGATGTAGGTTGTTCAGCGTTGTGCTATAATTGTCAAGTTCCCCTGTCTGTAGATGTTTGCTTCCCCCCTCCCCCTGCCAGTGCTGTCCTCTGTGATGTTAACTTCGCTCGTATGCAAGTTGAACAACGTAAGACAGTTGTAAAACATGGAACTTGCTTTTCGGAGGACCCGTAGTTAATCACTTACCAAACCCATCCCAAACTTAGAAACCCCTTTCATGTTCACCAATTCCTTCGGAAGCAAATTCCCCTTCCTAACCTACCTCCTAAGCATAGACAGCATACCCTGTTCTGTTCTGCTCCTCACCCTCAATAGCTTCTCACTATTATTCTTTCTTCCTCTGTTCTCTGTCTCAATTAATAGGCAGTCTAACTTATCCCTTCTACCCTCTTCATTCACCACCTTGTACATTCTGATCAGTTTTTCCACTCCTCTCCTTTCCTTCAATGAGTTCCATCCCACCAAGTCCGTCAACATAAAGTTTCCCTCGCTCTCACCAGCATGCTCCCTTCTTCCCCATCATCCCTCGCCCTTCTTATGCTGCATCTTTGCACCTTCTCCAGCTCCCACACCTCCAATTCCACATACGAGTCCTATTCTGCCGCCAATTGTAACGCTATTTACAGTACATTACTAAATCTTGACAACCTCCAGGTCTCAACATCAGATAATCACAACCATAGCACCAGAATACACCCCTACATCTCTTTATTTTTGAAAAATGAATGCTCTATTCCAGCGCTTTACTTGACGCCCTGACAAAGCTGATAAACTAAACACTCGAGTTCTTGCGGACTGCCCAGCGATCTTGACAAGGGTGAGCTGACTATCCATAAAACTCTTAAATATTTCACAATTCATCGAAATTTACTTTTAGTATATAATTTTTTTCATGCATTATCCACTGACTGGCACACGTGTTAGTGACAAATATTACTCCTACACATGAACTGCAGCATCATGAAATATTCATTACTACTGTATATAAAGATATAAAAGGGACTTAACACTGTAAATTATCATGTGGATTATTTATAGTATCAGCCCCTTTGCTTAGAGTAGATTGGTAATCTAGATTTGAGTGTACTAGTTTTTTGAAAAGCATATTGACATTTTGAGTCAATGATGCTTTAAATAATAGTCTGAAAATACTTTACAGTGCTATATTTCAATTCCCATTTTTTTAAATTCTCCATTAGGTTAAACCGGAAGACAGAAAATAATTCTTATTTTTAATCCTGCAACTAGTGTCAGAGTATAGAAGTAGTTATTATTTAACATAAAATAAAAGTGTACACTATTATTGAGATCATGAAAATCTTAAAATATCATACACTTTTTAAATGCTAGTAGTTGTGTAAAGTAGTTAATTATAAAATATTAGTGCATCATTTCTCTTGCTATTTAAAGTCACAATAGGTCAGAAATGTACTTATTATTATTATTTTTATTATTATTATACTTGACGGGAAAGTTTTTAAAAGTGCACATTTCACTGTGACCAATCAGCGTATATTTTTATGAAATTACGTGTGTTGTGATATTCCTCAGACAACGAGCGTACCAGTAGAAGCCGAAGACAGCACAGTGATCCATGTACCAGAAGTGGATGAGGCATCCTCGTCCCCAGCAGAAGGCCCGGCCAACGACTCAGAAAACTCTGTGTCGAGCTCTCATCGCAGCACGCCGTCCAAGGAGCTTCACGAAGTAGTGCCGGAGGCAGGCCCCGTCACAACGAAGACACAACTGAACGGTGTGCAGCCGGCCAGCCATGTCACTGACGATCTCAAAACTGAGAACAGCTTGCTTAAAACTGAACTGCGCAGTATCAACAGCGAGATGTCCAGCCTCCTACGACGAGCAAAAGCAGCGGAGCGAGGCAAGTTCTGACATTATTACAGTACTGACAAAATATTTACTATAATGCATTTATTTTCTGCGTGCATATTAGCAGTGGCACGTTAAAGCAATTTTCAATACAGAACTACGATAAACCATTAATTTCCGGAGTCTAGCGTATAACCTTCATTTAACAACATTACAACTTCAATTTTCACAGGACAGGTAGCCTGTTTTACACAGCAAATATGTAATTTGTATAATGTTAGAGATATCCTTGATGAGAAGACTGAGTAGGTATTTGTACTTGCGCACTCCCAGGGTCCTATCTCACTTCACTGTTTCAGTTAGCCTACACAAAATTCAAAATGGTGTCACCATCATAACAGTAAATTGGAGCTATCATGTCGAACTATGACTCTTTAGTATATATTTTTACAATTTTCTCTCGGACTATGTACACGGAATTGATAAGAATCTGTGTTCTCTCTCTCTCTCTCTCTCTCTCTCTCTCTCTCTCTCTCTCTCTCTCTGAAGTCAACTTGGATATTACTGTAATTTTATACAATATCTTTGTTTAAATACTTTGATTAGTTTTCAAGAAAATTAATTACACGCAAATGCTTATTTTATGATTTCTCCGAGATTACCTATGACATTTGTTTACCAATATCTGTGGCGTTGCTGCTTTCAGTAACGAGGTACTAATTTAAAATTTAAAGATTCAACTTGCTACCCTTGACATTGTTTCCAGACGTAACATTAATCTGTATTTTTGTAAATGTTTTCTACCATATGGAATCATATCCCAAGCTCTGTAATACAAGCTACAGAACAGCCTGTACATTGTGGTATTGTCCTACCTGGGGACAGATTGTTCCAGCTTACAGAACGAGCTGATGTCGGCCCAGACAAGGGAAGGGAAACTGTTGGCAAGCCTGCAGGACAAGGAGTGTCTCATCTTCAAGCTGGAGTCACAGGTGGAGGCTACTCGCGAGCAAACTGATATATTACAGCAGAGAATATCCAGCCTTGAACTAGAGAACAAGTATGTTATATACTCTGTTATCTTTAGTGTTTGGCCATGCCCAGCAGTTTACAGTGATTTAGAAAATTATTTCTTTGTACCTTAAATTTTTTGTCGCTATAAATCTCTCAAGGAGATGGTTTTCTTCCCCCAGATAAAATGTTACAACTTCTGTTATGAAAGCAAGACTAAAAATGTGTTACTGACGAATGATTCTTTAATTTGTTATACACTTTGTTTGTTGATTTATGCATCGTATGAGTGCAAACTATCTTGAATTTTTTTTCAGTATTCAGGTATAAATTATGTTAATTATTTACACCAATTAAAGTAATATCCTTCTGGCATGACCGGAAATGTGTTAATTGGAGCCTACAAGTCTCATTGTTACAAACTGCAAAAAATTTTTAATTCTTCAGGTTTGTATAAAAAAAATTCCACTCTTTTAGCTAATGGATAGTTAGTAGGAGAGTTTCATTAGGGTATTTGTGTCTTTTAGATCAGCTAGTATGTTATTACATACTAATCCATACAACTTACTTTATGAAGAATTGTGAACATTGTGCAAGACTTTGGAGTACCACGTCTGCGTGGTGTTCTGTACCTTTTTAAGTTACAAGGATCCTAACGAAGGTCTGCACAAACTCAAAACAATACTGAACTGTGGGCACAAAATCCTGGCCTCCTCACCACTCACCCAAAACTTGCTCATTAAACCACCAAGGCTGGTATTCAAACGTCCCCCCAACCTCTGTAACAAACTGGTTCGCCCCAAACTGCCAGCCATTACCACATCGGATGATAGAACCACCCCCAGGGGTTCTCAACCTTGTAATAAACCACGCTGCGGCTCCTGTGCTATACATCAACCTTCCACATCATTCAGTAGCAGACAGACAAACCAAACCTACCCCATACCAGGAAGTTACAACTGTGCAACTGAAAACCTCATCTACCAGCTACAGAGGATGAATGGCCACAGAGCTGACACCAAAAAAGCCATAGCTGGAGCGGAGGTTGATCCACATGAGAAGCCAGTTGCTGCACATGCAGCACTTCGTAACTCCAACTTTGATTCCTGTTATACAACCAGAGTAGTGAGGGCCCTACCACAGTTGAAAAGCAAAAACAAAGCAGAATTAAGATGCTGGGAACTGGCACATCAATACATCACAAAATCCAGACAGCCACCTGGCCTTAACCTCGGATAACAAACCCTCATTTCAAACTTCCCGCCGCACCTTAGTTCGCCCTCTGGCCGCTAGGTGTACTGATTACCAACCACCGCTGGACAATAGACTTCAGTGTGCTTCCACTCACCTGATGAAGCAGATGTAGTCTGCGAAACGTTGTGACTGCACGTCCGCGGAGAAATATGTTCGTCCTATGTATGTGTGTTTCTATCTGCAAGTACCATCCTGTGAGTACTTGTGCACAACTCTTTCTGTTTTAATTTTAATTAGTAGCCCAGCGGCCTTTCCCGCCATTGTCCTTATATAAAACTGCTGTTTAGTAAAATACCTTTTTTTTGTAAATCTTATTTCAACTTTCTGTGATTCGTTGGCGATATCCATTTGAAGTGCATTCAACTAAGGTGGTTGAACTTACTGAGACAGTTACTTTTATTTTCTAGTATGCTGTTGGCTTCAGCAGAATCTTCAGATAAGCAGAGCCAGACTATTCAAATGCTGCAGTCGGAACTTGCAAAGAAAGAAGAGGAACTGAGTAGCCAGCGTATATCTCAGCAGCAGGAAGTTTCTGCTTTGAAAGAAAGGTGAGGTCACGTGCAGTTCTCTCACTGCCGTGGAGGACGCAGTTGCAGTCAATCAATTATTGCTAAGTTTATGGTACAAAGTTACTGCATGACAATTAGCTCATCTGGAACAGTTTTTGTATGATTTTTATTTATTTTATGCAGTGCATATTAATCTACAGGCCAGTTGGGAATTGTATCTTTTACAACCTAAACGTATAAAGTACTTTTCAGTATAAAGTGTAAAATTTCAAGTTCCTTTCACTTACATTGTAATGAGATTTCACTGTAATCTGTATATTTAACGTGTTTAAAAAATAAAGACTTAATTAATATGAGCTAATAGTAATTACTATAACTAATTTCACCAGAGACAGCACAGCCATTACACGTTTTATTACGTAGGTTTTTTCTTTCTATTGTGTATTGACTTCGAAATAAATGAAGATTTCATGAAACTTGTGTGGTACTGTGAAACCCTCTTAAGAAGTTTCCTGCCTAGTAAGTGAATTATTTTGGCCCCTTGTCTTGTTCTCGGTTAATAAGCATCATTTGCTTCTGTCACATTAGAAAAATTGTATCAGGGTCTTACTGTATAATTGTGTGTTCCATGCTATCTTGATTAGCAGTAGACTACTGTGCAGGGTGTTAGCCGCAGGTTGAAGTGAGTATGTGTGTGTAGGCTGGCTACAGTGGAAGCAGAGAGCTCGCGGCAGACAGATGCACTGCAGGCTCAGCTGATGCAAATACGCGCAGACCTGCAGGGGCAGTGCGAGCGGCTGCGTGGGGAGCTGAGAGAGGCTCAGTCGGAACTGGAGCAATACCGCACGCGTGCTCAACGTATCCTGCAGGACAAGGAACGTCTCATTGCTGAGTTGCGAGGCGAGGGTAAGCAAACTGCAACTGTCAATTCTCTAGTTATGTTTGTCTCTGATAAGTGTGGGTTTTGTGAGAGCTTGTACAGTTGTAAGGTTCCATAACCTTGGTAATGGTACTCGAGGAAAAGCGAAGGTGCTCAGCCAGGGACTTTACTAACCCTTTTAGTGCCAGCTTTCTTCGAGATACATATGTGAAAAATACCAACATTTTTTTTTTTTTTTTCAGAAATTTGCATTCATTTATTAGACTTGAAATAAATCTATATGAAATAAAGTAATCAATTAGGAAAAAATGTCTACTGGTAAGTAAAGGCTCCCTTAATCCATTGCAATTGTAAACATTTTTTTTTTCTAGAAAAATTTATTAAAAAAAAACTGTAAATTGTATTTTTAAAAATACAGAGCAGATATATCGGCCTCTGGCATTTTTTGCACAGGCAATGAAAGCCGATATTTCTGCTCTTGGCACTGAAAGGGTTAAGGATACATCCCAGTATTCACCTGGAGTGAAAAGTCTTGAGTGCATCACCTACTTGGCACTGTTTTGCAATTTCTAGGCTCAAAATTTATAATCATTATGGTGACACTGACCTACGCACCTAGTACGCCTCACTTTTGTGTGCAGAGTGCTGTTGTGTAAGCCCGTTGGAACTAAAGTATTTCAAGTGGTCTCCATCATTTTATTGTTCAATTGGAAAATATGTAACAAAGTTCTTTGTAGGATTCTTTAGACTCTAAAGATACAATGTATGTAACTGTGCAAGTAAGTAGTTTTCAGCTATGTTGCTGGGTTTGCAGAATTTTCGACACTTCTCGTTTCAAATCCATTAGTTTTTCATTGAAAAGTGCATGAGGAAAAGATTAGTTGTCTTGCATAAAAAAATACATATTTCTAACCTATTGCAATGTGATTCAACAATTAGGAAGGCATGCCTCTTAATGTAGCTACACATGATGTTGCACATGTTGAAAGCCAAAGGCTTTAACTACTGATGTCAGGCTGTAGTTTCTCTTTGTATGGAAATTGTGTGCCAACGCCTAAAAATATAATTTTTAGCCATTTGAACTATTTTTTTATTATCAAACGACATAGACTAATGTCAAGTGTGACATTTTTAGATACGTAATTTTTTTTTACCTTCCCTGAAAAAAAAAACTGTATTCCCAAAACAGTTATTTATGGCGATACGGAAACACTCGCATACGTTGATTTTAGAAAGAACATCTTGCTAGCGACTCCTCATCTTGAACTCTGAGGCTGGAAGCTTAGTAGGCAGAGACCTTGATATATCAGTTGGATGGAGAGAAAAACATCGGTATTTGTGTTGACTGCAAGTTAGGATTACATTTTCAAGTATCATGTGAGGGCTTTGTTGTGTGCAAGATGGAAGCAGGCAATGTTTGTGGTGCTGCTTGCAGGCTCGGCCAGCCAAGCGGATGACGCGACCCTGCTGGAACTGGAGCAGATGCGGCACGAGCGGGAGTTGCTGCGAGAGGAGAACGTGCAAGTGTGTGCCCGGCTGCAAGGAGTGCGCGACGAGCTGCAGGCAGTTGAGTCGAGACTGGATGCGTGCCGTGAGCAGGCCACTACATCTGCGCAGGCGCTGCAGGAGAGCTTGCAGGAGGAGCGCAGGAAGCGGCAGGTTGCGGAGGAGGACTGCAGGAACCAGGCAGAGGTATGCAGGAACACATCATACGGTATGTCACTTGTTGTAAACGTGATTGATGGGCAGTGTGGGTAACTTGTCAAACCCAGGCCGAGTCACGGCAGGAAGCTTTCTTATAAGATACTGTTAGTACTTTTTTTAAAGGGGAAATGTTGTGCTTGTACAGTAATATTAATTGGACAGATAAATTAGCAAACATCACCTGTTTTCTAATAGTGCAGTAAGTTTTACTAAATTTTTTTTTGTGTGTCACCTTGGCAAAATATTTTGAAGTGGACACTCTCCTTGTGCCCAGGAAATGTTCCGGGTGGAGATATTACATATAAGATAGGCAAGGCAAAGTCAATAAAAAGTAAATAAATAAACAATTTTAATAGTGCAATACACATAAACATAGACACTAGCAGTACAGGTTCCTAAGCTACTTGTTAACAGATTTGGTTCATGGTTGCATTATCTCGGACAAACAGACCCCGGACAAATGGATATGCTATGCAGAATGAAGGGCAGTGTTATATGTAAAAAGGACAACTGTGGTTGAGGGAGGTGTAAGAAAGTAGCAGGAACACAAGACTGCACATAACATCATAGCACCTCTGATGGAATCATGTAGCAAACTTGTCAACTCTGGTGAAATTGGCAGCAAAGTCCAACATCCGGTTATGTTTTTAAGATGCATGTCCTAGTTGTCTGTAAACTTGTGGTAATCACATGAGTGCAACATGTAGGGTATTTGAAGTAAGTTAATCATAGTTACTACAATAGAAACCTGTTATGATTTTTCTGAAACCAAGAAAGGTTTAGTTTATAAATGGGAAAATATTATAATAGGGTAATTTTCTATTACAAAACAGTTTTAGGGACCAAACGAAGGTAGCATTGTAACCATGAAACCGTTATAAGTGGGAACATTATTGGAGGATTCTACTCTCCTTGAATATTTAATATATTGCAGAGTTCTTTCCCACGAAACACGAGGAAGACCAAGTTAATGCAAGGTAGTGGCATAGCATGGTTCCAGTGTTACTAGGTGTGTACAGCTAGTTGTACTGTGACTTTGCCCCAGGAGCTGCGAGCGCTGCGCGAGGAGCTGGCCCGACAGTCAGGACTGATGGCACGCAAGGTACAGGAGAGAGACCAGGAGCTATCTCGCCTGCGTACGCAGCTCTCTCGCCGTCCTGCGTCCCCGCTGGGTGAGGAGCTGGAGTCTCGCCTACACTCTCTCACGCAGACCCTCATGCACAAGCAGACGCTGCTCGAGGCCACGGTCACTGAGAAGAATGCCCTGCGGCTGCAGCTCGAGAAGCTAGAGGTCAGTGTCGTCACTCTATTAATTCATTCCATGCCAGTTTTAGTAAGGTTTTAGGGCCACATCATTTGTTTTACTAAATTTTTATAAATTTCGTAGTGGTTCAAAAATTTAGAATTTGTAAATACAGTGAAACCCTCTTAAGAAGTTTCCCATTTAAGAAGTTTCCTGCTTAATAAGACAAATAATTTTGCACCTTGTCTATATGAACATGTATAATTTAACCCTTTTAAGAAGTTTTCCTGCTTAATAAGCATTATTTCTTCCTGTCCCATCACAAACGTCTTAACAGAGTTTTACTGTATTTGATAATATGTAATAGGGATGTAGCATTTTCCTTAACTTGTATTACGTAATGTGCCCGTTGTATATTATGGAAAAAGCTTTATTATAGAACATTCATGTAAATATAAAATTAAGGTAATAATCATCTCTAAGCCTGGGTATTCTCCTCCGAGAAAAATTTGATTTTAATTTTTAAGGTGCAATATTGTACTTCATAAGCAATGTTATTATCCAAAGTCTAAACATAATGTAACTGTAGTAGTTATATTAAGATTTTTAACAGTGAAAATATTTTTTTTCTTAATATTTGGCAAGGATGGGGGATTGAATCCAGAACCCCCCCCCCCCCCCAGTTCTTTTTGCACGCCCCTGTTTACATGAGCTTCATTTTTTAAATAAAATTAAATACTGCCTATGCTTGTTCTAAGCCTTTATCAGCGTCTTCTTTTTAGGATGACTGGTTTCTCACACGTATGTACAGTGTACGTAATTCAAAGAAAGAAGTTCTTTTAGTATGTTCTTCAAAATTTTAAATTTCCCATTTACCTTAAATGGACCAGTGTGTTTTCTGGCGTTTTTCTGGTTAGGCTTACCCTTTGAAAAATGTTGCATAGTATTAACTTTTTGTTAAAATTTCATTAATGTTACAACTGCTTGAAATAATTTCAATACACTTGAATGTTCAATTACTTTTTATATGTTTATTAAAGTCAAGTTTTTAAAATCCTTAAAAAATTAAATAACACAGCAAGTGTTGCAAGGTGCTAATTTTATTGTTATGTGTAAATAAATAAATATTTTGAAACAGTAGCGCAAAATGTGGAAAGACAGTTATTGTTTAATGTGTTACGTTGAAAATGAGATATTTCAAATGTTAGTGCATTAAGTTATCGGTGTTTGCAAGAAAGATAGATATGTAATACATAGTTAATTAACTTGTGCAGTGTAGGACTATAAGGTACTTTTCTTCTTAACATAAATGGTACACATTGAACAAGAAACATTAACATGAGCTAATAAATTTGGTGTACATGTACAAACAATAAAAATACCAGAGAGTGCTAGTGCAAATGGAATTTATTTCATGCAGGAACAAAATGGTGAAAGTTAACTCTCTAATAGCAGTCACAATATGCAGGAGAGGGTGTTCCATAGTGAACAGACAGTATATGAGAGTATAGTTTCTCATTGTTGACGTGCAATATGTTTTTTGTGGTGTACGTGGGTACTTAGTAAGAAGAAATTACAGTACAAAACAGTCTAAGGTTGTACCGACCCGTTTCCTCAATATGCTGTGGTGTGGTTGCACACCCATTCTGGCACATTACCATTGTTATTCAGCGGATTAACAATGAACATTAGACTGTTTGTTTTATAATATGCCTCCTTGCCATTCTTAGTGATTAAATATAATGTACAATGCAAGTAAAGTGTTGTGTTCGAATAGTCGTAGAGAGTTGGCTGAAATTTAATTGTAATCAGAATTGTTTGTTTAATGTTACTTAATCACAAGACTTTGTTTTATGCCATTTATATTCAATTTAGTTTCTCATACTGACAAAAGGTGCAGGATTACTTGTAAAGGAGTTTTGAATTCTCATGGCCAGCTAACCCTTCACACAGCAGTGAAGAGAAAGTTTATAAACATGGGCTGAAGAACTTGCCCGAGGCCTTGAGTTGGCTCAGAATCTGTGACGCAAGCCAGCACAGGGGCACGGCTTCACCTACCCCTGCAGTGCAATTTAATATTAACTTTATTACTAGTTATCATAAAGAGTTCAAATTTTGTAAACAAGTTCGAGTATATGTTAATGTTAAAACGTGTGCTAATTTTGAAAAGTAGCGTTAAACTAATAGGGAGGAAAGTCTGGGTTTGATTTTGTCAGCTGCCACTGAGAGCTACAATTGGTTGAAAGTGTAAGGGGGCTGTTTTTAAGTGAGAGCACCGTGAGAGCGTCAGTTAGAGAGCTGGGGAGAGGACTCTTGTTGTGGCCATCACGAGAGGAGGTAGTACCCGGGGACGTCGCTGACATCCGCGGAGGTCCGCGGATTTAATTAGGATTTACTTTCTTCGTGGTCGTCACCAGTGTGTTGAAGTACCCAGGGTTACCGCTAACGCCGGCGTGGTCAGCCACTAATTTTGAACAAGTTTATATTTTAGACTCTGTCGTTCTTTTCACCAAGGATGTATGCTCAGGGGTCTCAGTTTCTTGGAGAAGCTGTGGTGTGCGCTTTATTTGAGAGAGGAAACCAAGCACGAGGTTATGTTTACAAATCACATATCTTGTGGGACTGACAAAACAAGGTCGGAGCTTCTGAAGTATCCAAAGAAAGAAATTCTGTTGTTATTCTGTATTAGTAGTACCTCATAAAAACTGGAATATTTGTCAAAATAGATTTCTCTCCAACTTAACTTTATTCGAGAGAAGGAAGGTCGTAGTTTCTTCGTGAAGTATATACTCTATTTGTACTTACCTACCCCACTCTGGTGTTCATTATCAGTTGTGTGAGTATACCTTGTATTGTTTACTTTAAGGGGAGTTATTAGTGTAAGAAAGTTGTACTATGTTGAGTGTGTGATCAAGACAAATGTTTCTCTCTACAGAACAAGTACAGAGAGACAATAACACTGCTGCAGCAGAACCCAGGTAGTGATGGCATCATTAGTGTGAACGACACTGACGATGGTGAGTTTGCTGTCACATCTTTTGTAAATCTGCTTTAATGTTGGTCTTCTTCTGGTCTTCATTTCTCCAGTCTACCTTGAGCCAGTTTGACACTGGCAAAACATCGCAACCGCGCTTCTGCAAAAAATGTGTCACCCCTTCAAGTGTGTTTACCTATTTACAAGTATCATCCGTAAGTACATGTACCTCTGTCTGTTATATTACTTTGCTGTCTCATTTGTTGTCCTACTTTTTTTTCACACTCTCCTCAAATTGATACATTTCACAATATTTACACTTTGTAATATGTATGTATAGAGATTTGTAATTCTTATATATATTCGAAGTAAAATGAACATAAAATATTGGATGTTGTGATTTACGATGCTGGAAAATAAGATAATATTATCACCATTGTGAATTCTTTTAGCAATTAGGCAAGAAGTTAATCATAATATAAATAATATTGTTTGTCGAGCGTAACAGTTTTGCATTTCATTCTGAGAACCACTTCAAGGCTTAAAAGATAATTTTGTAATAATGTAGGTGTTATACTAAATAGGGTTTTACTAACCAGATTACTCTGTACACTATCTCTGCTGTCCTGGTGTGTTATTGTTATTACGTACTGTGACGTGCACTGGCATGTAGCACTTACTTGGCCTCTTATCATATTGTAATTTAAATTTTTTTTAAACTGATATTTTGTTGTTGTTCATAACTAGGCCAACGTAACCAAGTATAAGGATGTATACGGCGGGATCCAACAGATTAATTGGGGATGCTAGTAAAGAAATCAACATTGAAAATTTATTAAAAATTTAAGGTTTAACAGTTAAAGTAAGATAAAAGTAGTAAAATTTGTGTGTCAATTTTATCTGATTTATATTGTGTTTGGACTAATTTTAAAGCTAATTTAATTTCAAGCAAATTTTCTAAGTAACTATTTCGTATATTTTGCCTTGTTTGGATTTTTAAAATTTCATGTAGCCTCTTAGCTTGCTTCTCTTGGAATGGGATTTATCTGGCAGTCAGGTCAGAGTTCACTCACTTGGAGGCACGTACAGAGACGTGCTGGAATGCGGCGAAGACAGCATCTCGTTAGGCCTTCGTGGGTGGTAGTGTCGTGTGCAACAGAACTCGGAAAAGGTGGGGATCCGCGACTGATTGATGACGCAGCACATCCCCAATTAATAAACTAATGAACATTTAGCTGGTATGGTGAAAAAAAATGCTTGGTAAATTTGTCAGTAACTACGTATCAAGTTTTATATATATATATATATAAACAAATTGGATCCTGCTGTATCACTCCACCGCTCGGCCGAACACGTCTAGGTGTCTGCCCAGGAAGTTAGTCGTCGTACATCGGAGCTCATAGACGGTCGCCGGTAGATGGCCTAAGTGAACAGTCGGGGTGTCATGACGGGGCAGCGAGGAAGTGTAAGGGAGCGCTGGCGCGGGGAAGTGAAGCCTCGTGGGCGAAATCGCTCTGGCTAAAACTTCATTATTTAGCTTTCTTTTGTTTTTAGTAGCACTAGGCAGGGTTGGCAAGGGTTTTTCCCATCCCTGGTAAATACCATGGTAAAATCCGTTATTTACTGTCCTGGGAAATATCAGTTTTTCCCACATGGAAAAAACTTAAATTTAATTTATATATTACTCCTTTTTTAATTATAATATTTTGTATCATATTAATTCTGTAAGATTCAGTAATTTAGAATTCATTAGTTGTTAATAAATAAAAATTAATCTGTTTATAATTTTAATAACTTCTTAATGTAATTATCACAATAGGGTAAGTACATTGATTGCAATAGGGTACATTTTTCAAACCATTCTAAAACTCCATTTCTATGCCAAGAAAACACAAGGATCACTTCTATTATTGCACATCTACATTGTTCATATTTCAAACAAATAGCAGAAAAAATACAAAATGACTAAAAAGAACAGAATTATGCTAATTACATGTAACTCTTACAGAAAAGTCATTATTGTAGGCCTACTTGTTGATCATAAAAGGCCATAGACATAGTGTTCATGCTTCAAACTATTGCAACAGAAACATTAAAAAGAAATTACATAAAATTATTATAAAATTATGCCAGAAAATGCAAAGAACACTACGTATTTAATTCAATATAATAGTTGCACGTACATAATAATCACGTGCACATTGTTCACATTTCAAACACTTACACACAAAATGACCAAGAGACAGAACGTATTGCAGAAAATAAATGACAATCTATAAGTTATCAGTCAAGTGTTGCAGTTTCTGCTTTACTTTTCAGTGTCATATAACAAAATACTAATTTAGCAGCCCTTTCAGTACTTAGTCTATTTCTGGTTTTGCTGTGGATGAATGAAAAAATTGAAAATATTCGCTCCAAAGATGCAGATGAGGCAGGGCAGCCTTGAATGTATTCCATTAAACCCAGAAATTCTGCATCAATTCCATTTTTGGTCAGGTTTTTCCACCACTGTGATGGTGAAATACCATTAACAATCTCGCCTGAAAAAAATTTCTTTGGGAAGGGCTCTTCTTCCAATAGAAACTTAACAACATAAAGCAAGTACTGAGGGTTTATGCCTTGTAAGTATGTACGAGCAGATTCCTCTTGAGTTTGTTTACCCGTGGATGTGTCATATTTGCCAAAATATGAATAGGAGGCTATCAAACCTGGACTTCACTTTCTTTGTCTGTGGTTTCAATTGATCATTATGTAGTAGATCCAGAAAGACCTCGCAAGCATCTGCAATGTTTGCACTGCCACTCTGTAATTTATTCAGTGCATCAGAAATTGGTTTCAACACTTAACTATTAACTTACCACTTGCATCTTCACTTTGGTTAAAATTACTCCAAACTGAATTGAGTGGTCTTCCTCCTTTTCCTTTGGTTGATGTTTTCGGCATTTTTATCTTCTACTTGTAAAACTAGTACTACAGCTTACTGAAGAACATAAACAAGCAATGCAAGATGGCTGTACATTCCAGAACACTCCTTTTTACGATGCTTATAGCAGGGCACATATGATGCTTGTTCCAACCCGAGTCACAATACTCCTTCCGGGGCACATGTTCATTGCACGGCACATAAATAAATACCTCTTACTAATTTTGATTGTTATCAGATAAGAACAATTATTACACATGTTATGCATGTGCCAAATGTAAGTTCTAGAATGTATCGAATCCCACAAATAATTTTGTGTGATACTGGAAAAGAAATTTACCAAACATACTTTTTTCTTTTCTGTCTTCTTCTCCCCAAGAATTGAAACACAGTAATGTTTTAAAAAATTGAAGATAATGTACAGTAGCACAAATAAAACATATATATTTATATCTTAGAATATTTACCAGTTTTTTCCGGTATTTACCAGTTTTTCCCGGAACTTACCAGTTTTTCCCACTGGGATGGGAAAAATAGGTTTTGGACGGGAAAAACCCAACCCTGGCACTAGGTGTAACAAGGTGTTGCACAATATGTAACAATATAGCCATCCTCCTGAGTGGAGCCGGTATCAAGTACTAAAGTTGGTAAATCGCAGTACCGTGCTACTATATTCTTTGTGCGGAATTTCTTGGGCAGACACTGAGTATGTGGTTCTGTGGTGCACTTAACGTGAGTAGGTTCCTATTAAACATCACAAGCTCTTAAAGTTTTTGTTGTATGGATATAATTAGTAGTTAATTTGTAATATACAAGCAAAATATTTCCATTGTTTATGTTTTTGTGGAAATAACATTTTACTACAGAGAAAATTACTAAAAACTAAATGTTCAAGAAGAGCTGTATGGTTCTCAATGACCATTATAAGGCGAGGAAGATAGAAGTTATAGATCATAACTTTGTGGCATAGAACTTTCTCCCTGAATAACTGCATCTGTACTTACGTACTTGATAGGGAGTGTTTAGTGTATCTAATTTGTTTTAGTAGTGGATTTTAATAATTGAATATGTATAACTACAATTAAATTTACATTATATGATATTTTTTGTTTAAAACAACTCGTGACCAACACAATTGTCGTAACTAACAAAAATTCTGATACAGTAGTTATAAAGAAAAAGAATGTGTGATGCGGAACGGAGAAAGGGAGACTTGTCGTAATGGCTCGCAGAAAATTGTGAGCAATGCTCTGTTTATACTGACCAGACTATACCGTGTTTGAATAGTGTACAATAATTTGTGCTATCTCTATGAAATATGTTCAGGCCTGAAAGCCAAAAGAAGTTGTGTAAAAGAATAAAAGAGAGGGGTGGAGGTAAACATTCATTTTGTCATTCATTTGCTTACTACGTGACAGTCGTGGCCATAACACCTGCTAGTAATGAGGTGACAAATACAGCGGTTGTGACTTGCGACTGAGGTAAAGTGTGTGTGTTTCTGTTGGGACGTGGACAGCCAAGGCTCAAGTGCCCAGCTTCCTGGTGGAAAGTCCCTTCGACACAGGGATGGCTCGCAGAGTGAAGAGAGCTTACTCCTCCCTGGACGCTGTCGGCATACGCACAGGAGTGTTTCTACGTCGCTACCCACTTGCGAGGATACTTGTCGTTTGTTACATGGTGAGTTATTGTGAGTCACAGTTGAGTCTTGCAAGCCAGAAATCATCACTACTGCATCTAGTTAGTGATGCTGCTTCTTAAATGTACCGTTGATACTAACTCAGGTTATGGAACTTGTCAATTTAGTGTACATGAATACACATAAATAATATTTAAAAACTTTCAAGTTACAGAACTTAAGTACAGTAGAACCCCTATATTACACTTTCTAAGGGACAAATGAAAAATGGTGTAAATGAAGGGAAAGTGTAAATGGAGGGAAACAACAAAAACTGTAACAAAACATCTGTTAATTAAAATATTTTACAAGTTAATTCATAATTGCAGTACAGATTAAATATGTGACCTCAAAAAGTCTTTATAAGTACCTAACCTCT